>WNWK01013267.1:0-56065 GCA_009830355.1 Cherax destructor
AAATCAGAACGGGGGCACGTCTCAAGCGGTGTTCCACAGGGGTCAGTTTTGGGCCCCTGTTGTTTACAATTTACATAAACGACATAGATGAGGGAATAAATAGCAACATAAACAAATTTGCTGATGACACCAAAATAGGCCGTCCAATTCATTCTAATGAGGACATTAGAGCACTCCAGGATGATTTGAATAGACTGATGCAGTTTAATGTAGACACATGCAAAGTTCTAAATGTTGGGCAGGACAATAACCATGACACATATAAACTGAATAATGTAGATCTTAATACTTGTGATTGCGAGAAGGATTTAGGAGTTCTGGTTAGTAGTAATCTGAAGCCAAGACAACAGTGCATAAGTGTTCGCAATAAAGCTGACAGAATCCTTCACCGTATTACAGAATGGATATAAATGCTCTGGAAAACGTACAGAGGAGGACGACAAAGTTGATCCCATGTATCAGAAATCTTCCCTATGAGGATATGATTGATGTGTATAAATGGAAAATAGGAATAAATAAAAAGGATGTAAATAGCGTGCTGAAAATATCCAGCCAAGACAGGACTCGCAGCAATGGTTTCAAGTTAGAAAAGTTCAGATTCAGGAAGGATATAGGAAAGCACTGGTTTGGTAATAGAGTTGTGGATGAGTGGAACAAACTCCGAGTACCGTCATAGGGGCTGGGACGTTGTGTAGTTTTAAAAATGGGGTTAGATAAATACATGAGTGGGTGTGGGTGGGTGTGAGTTGGACCTGACTAGCTTGTGCTACTAGGTCAGATGCTGTACTAATTCCTTAAGTGGAAGTGACCTGACTACCTGGAGTTTACCTGGAGAAGGTTAGCTCCAGGTGGTCAGGTCTAAGCCGGTGACTGATGGACCTGCCTCGCATAGGTTAGTAGGCCTGCTGCAGTGTTCCATTTTTTTTCTTATGTTTCTTATGTTCTTATAACCAAACCCCTTTCTATGCAAAGTTCAATCAAATGTTCCCCATTATCATTTACACCTGGTACCCCAAACTTACCTACCACACCCTCTCTAAACGCTTGTATTTTAGCATTTAGGTCCCCTACCACGATTACTCTCTCATTTGACTCAAAAGTTCCTACACACTCGCTTAACATCTCCCAAAATCTGTCTCTCTCCTCTACACTCCTCTCTCCTCTACACTCCTCTCTCCTCTACACTCCTCTCTTCTCTACACTCCTCTCTCCTCTACTCTCCTCTCTTCTCTACACTCCTCTCTCCTCTACACTCCTCTCTTCTTGGTTATCTTTACTGAGGAAACGTTTCGCCACATAGTGGCTTCATCAGTCCTAAATCAAAAAGAATTGTGAAGATCATAATTCTTCTTTCTATAAGACTGACGAAGTATTATGAGGCGAAACGTTTCCTCAGTAAAGATACCCAGCTTGTCGGTTATCTGAATCATTTATCTACGTACCTTCAAAAAAGTTCTGTATTAACTTGATAAAGTCACTTGTTGGTTTTTCAGAATAAATATATTCCAGTTTTACACGTGAGTTACCTTGACCAACATGGGCATATCCAGTGAATGCAAATGAGGAGTTTTACCGAACCTTATGCAAACCTAGGAAATCCTCTTTCGTATTTCTCCAGCTAACTTAGTGATGAAATTTTCACCGATAATTTCTTGATCATTAAGTTCATTGACAGAGTCACTAACAAGTCCTCTGCAAGAGTTCACTTTAACTAGTAAGGAAGCCTTTACGTTGTTGCAAGAGTTCACTTTAACTAGTAAGGAAGCCTTTACGTTGTTGCAAGAGTTCACTTTAACTAGTAAGGAAGCCTTTACGATGTTGCAAGAGTTCACTTTAACTAGTAAGGAAGCCTTTACGTTGTTGCAAGAGTTCACTTTAACTAGTAAGGAAGAGTTTACGTAGTAACAATGAAGATTCTTCATCTTCAGAACGTCGTTGACTTGAGAAGCAGTCTTAGCAGAACAAGAAGAAGAAGAACCAGAGTCTTGACCTGTTTTACAGAACCTGTCTGACCATCAATGATCATCTTAATAAAGAAGTGACTGAGAGAAGAGAGAGTAAAATGTTTTAAAACAAACATATCACACTGGATCCAATATTACGTAAAGGAAGGCAGGAGAGGTCACTTTCTCCTATGTAGAAAGTGGAAGGCAGAGAATCATTTTCTTTTGGCCACAGACCCTTTACCCACAGTGGGTTGTCATCCGCGGTCATTGGAAAAAATACCCAAAGCTTTTAAAGTTGTAATTAGCACAGAGGTGGCGTCCTGCTAAACTGTAAAGCTTCGTCATAAGTTAGTGCCAAGTGGACTGACATCTCCCAAATGAATTCCTCGATCACTAATCCAGCGTCATTTGTCAGGTGCATTACGCAGCACAGGTTAGTGGGTCAGGGAACACCTACAACAACACAATAACTTTGAAAATGCCAGGGAGAACTTCCAGTAGACTTTTGCCTATGCGATGCTCAATACTGCTATTCTAATCTCGACCCATTTGTGAAGTTGAAGGTCAAATGGTTGACCACGGGGCACCAAAAGCGCCAGTGACGGGTCATAATATGAACGTATCTTGCTGGACATAGGTCGGGCGCTTAGTCCAGACATTCCTTGAGCTCCTAGTTCAGGTCAAGTATTACTATACAGAGATGCAGGTTAGGTTAGGTAAGATTTGTCAGGAAACAAGAAAAGTGCATCCCGACGCGGGTCCTTAATCATATGATGACCCGCCATTGGAGCTTTTGGTGCCCCGTGGCCTAGTGGCAAAAGCTCTCGCTTCACACAGTGAGTGTCTGGGTTCGATTCCCGGCGAAGGGGTGGAAACATCGGACGTGTTTCCTTACACCGGTTGTATATGTTCACCCATCAGTAAAATGGGTACCTGGGTGTTAGTCGACTGGTGTGGGTCGCATCCTGGGACAAAACTGACCTAATTTGCCCGAAATGTTCAGCATAACAAGAGGCTTTATATATAGTAGTGTGTCATTGATGTTAGCTAGGACTCTATACCTTGTACATGTACTTGTAGTAAATATATTATATTATCTGACCGAGGTCTTCCGCTGCCTTACCGGTCCACCCCTTTAAAAATTAAGGTCATAATTATAATTATTAATAAACATAGGTGCTGAATTAGTCGTTCAAGTACGAGGCTCAGTCATACTTGTCTCAGTAAGGTGAGAAGGGTTGAGGGCAAATGAAGTTACACTAGCTTTAGCTTCCCCTTAAAATTCATCATTTTCTCTGAGACACGAAGATCTCTTTAGAATCTGATACTGAATCATATTGCTGTGTATATCCTGGATCTGACAGTCTCTGTGGTGCTCCCTGCCACGGGTGTCTCGCTCCCTGCCACGGGTGTCTCGCTCCCTGCCACGGGTGTCTCGCTCCCTGCCACGGGTGTCTCGCTCCCTGCCACGGGTGTCTCGCTCCCTGCCACGGGTGTCTCGCTCCCTGCCACGGGTGTCTCGCTCCCTGCCACGGGTGTCTCGCTCCCTGCCACGGGTGTCTCGCTCCCTGCCACGGGTGTCTCGCTCCCTGCCACGGGTGTCTCGCTCCCTGCCACGGGTGTCTCGCTCCCTGCCACGGGTGTCTCGCTCCCTGCCACGGGTGTCTCGCTCCCTGCCACGGGTGTCTCGCTCCCTGCCACGGGTGTCTCGCTCCCTGCCACGGGTGTCTCGCTCCCTGCCACGGGTGTCTCGCTCCCTGCCACGGGTGTCTCGCTCCCTGCCACGGGTGTCTCGCTCCCTGCCACGGGTGTCTCGCTCCCTGCCAACATGTCTGAAGATTTAGACAGAGTAACAATTATAATTGTATTATCTGTACATACATAATAAGTATTAGTAAACACCAGGAGTGTGACCACACAAGGTTATTGTACAAGCAACTTGTTATATTACAAAACACTGTATGATAGAATGTTAGATTCTCTAAGAACAAAAGCTCATTACCAGTAGTTCCATTTCCTTGGATCAAGAGAATCAGATATGCACATCCATTACACATGATGTACAAGACCGAACTCTTAACTCCCAAGATGAAACAAAATATATATCATTAATAATGACGTCTTTCTCTGCAGTGTGTGTGTGTACTCACCTATTTGTGGTTGCAGGGGTCGATTCATAGCTCCTGGTATCGCCTCTTCACTGTTCGCTACTAGGTCCTCTCTCTCCCTGCTCCATGAGCTTTATCATAACTCTTCTTAAAACTATGTATGGTTCCTGCCTCCACTACATCACTTAAGAACATAAGAACATAAGAAAGGAGGAACACTGCAGCAGGCCTGTTGGCCCATACTAGGCAGGTCCTTCACATTTCATCCCACTAACAGAATATTTGTTCAACCTAATTTTCAATGCTACCCAAGAAATAAGCTTTGATAATTTATTACTCATGTGCAATCCCACTCAAATCCAACCCCTCTCACTCATGAATTTATCCAACCTAGATTTAAAACTACCCAAGGTCCTTGCTTCAATAACCCTACTAGGCAGACTGTTCCACTCATCAACTACCCTATTTCCAAACCAATACTTTCCTATATCCTTTCTAAATCTAAACTTATCTAACTTGAATCCATTATTGCGGGTTCTCTTGGAGAGATATCCTCAAACCTTATTTATATCCCCTTTGTTAATACTCCATTTTCCACTTGATATACCTCGGGTCATGTCTCCCCTCATTCTAACGTCTTACAAGTGAATGTAATTTAAGGAGTCTTCAATCTTTCTTCGTAAGGAAGATTTCTAATGCTATGTATTAATTTAAGAACATAAGAACATAAGAAAGGAGGAACACTGCAGCAGGCCTGTTGGCCCATACTAGGCAGGTCCTTCACAATCCGTCCCACTAACAGAATATTTGCTCAACCCAATTTTCAATGCTACCCAAGAAATAAGCTTTGACAATTCTACCCACTCATGCGCGAGTCCCACTCAAATCCAACCCTCTCACTCATGAATTTATCCAACCTAAATTTGAAACTACCCAAGGTCCTAGCTTCAATAACCCTACTGGGCAGACTGTTCCACTCATCAACTACCCTATTTCAAACCAATACTTTCCTATATCCTTTCTAAATCTAAACTTATCTAACTTGAATCCATTATTGCGGGTTCTCTCTTGGAGAGATATCCTCAAGACCTTATTTATATCCCCTTTGTTAATACCCATTTTCCACTTGTATACCTCGATCATGTCTCCCTCATTCTACGTCTTACAAGTGAATGTAATTTTAGGGTCTTCAATCTTTCTTCGTAAGGAAGATTTCTAATGCTATGTATTAATTTAGTCATTCTACGCTGAATGTTTTCTAACGAATTTATGTCCATTCTGTAATATGGAGACCAGAACTGAGCTGCGTAATCTAGGTGAGGCCTTACTAATGATGTATAAAGCTGTAATATAACCTCTGGACTTCTGTTGCTAACACTTCTTGATATAAATCCCAGTAATCTATTTGCCTTATTACGTACGCTTAGGCATTGCTGTCTTGGTTTAAGGTTGCTGCTTACCATCACCCCCAAGTCCTTCTCGCAATCTGTATGGCTAAGTTCTACGTTATTTAACTTATAAGTGCTTGGGTTATGGACACTCCCGAGCTTCAGAACCTTGCATTTATCTACATTGAACTGCATCTGCCACTTTTCTGACCACGAATTAAGTTTGTCTAAATCTTCCTGAAGTTCTATGACATCTATGTTTGAATCAATTATCCTACCTATCTTCGTGTCGTCGGCGAATTTGCTCATATCACTAGTAATTCCCTCATCAAGGTCATTGATATATATTATAAATAACAATGGGCCTAAGACTGATCCCTGTGGAACACCACTTGTTACAAGTCCCCATTCGGATTTAACCCCATTTATGCACACTCTCTGCTTCCTATTGGTGAGCCATGACTCGATCCATGACAGCACTTTTCCCCAATGCCATGAGCTGCCACTTTCTTTAACAGTCTCTGGTGCGTACTCTATCAAAAGCCTTACTAAAGTCTAAATAAACAATATCGAATTCTTTATCGTGATCAACAGCCTCAAAAGCTTTACTGAAGAAGGTTAATAAATTAGATAGGCAGGAACGGCCCTCGTGAATCCATGCTGGGTATCATTAATCAAATTATGGTTATCTAGATGGCTTCTAATAATATCAGCTATAATTGACTCTAGTAATTTGCCTACAATTGAGGTCAGGCTTATTGGGCGGTAGTTTGACGGTAGTGACTTGTCCCCTGCTTTAAAAATAGGAATTACATTAGCCATCTTCCACATATCAGACACTACACCTGTTTGAAGAGATAAATTAAAATGTTAGATATTGGTTCACAGAGTTCCATTTTGCATTCCTTAAGAACCCTTGCAAAAAGCTCATCAGGACCCGGCGATTTATTTTGTTTCAGTCGGTCCAGCTGTTTCATAATCATTTCGCTAGTGACTGTGATATTACATAATTTATCTTCTTCTGGGCCTCTGTAAAAATTAATTACTGGGATATTATTAATGTCTTCCTGTGTGAAAACCGAGAGAAAATAATTATTAAAAATAGAGCACATATCATTCTCCTTGTCAGTAAGATGCCCAAAGTTATTTTTAAGGGGACCTATCTTATCCCTAACTTTTGTTCTATAAACCTGGAAAAACTTTTGGGTTAGTTTTTGAATCCCTAGCAACTTTAATTTCATAGTCCCGTTTAGCTTTTCTTATTCCCTTTTAACGTCCCTCTTAATGTCAGTATACTGATTTATAAGATGACCCTCACCTCTTTTTATGCGCCTATAAATTCCTTTCTTCTGCCCTAAAAGATATTTGAGCCTATTATTCATCCATTTTGGGTCATTTCTACTTGATCTAATTTCTTTATACGGGATAAATGTTCTTTGGGCAGCCTGTATAGTGTTAAGAAAACTGTCATATTGATACCTCTCTTCTTCACCCCAGTCCACAGTTGATAAGTGTTCTCTAAGTCCATTATAATCTGCTAAGCGAAAATCTGGGACCATTACTGAATTATCCCTACTATCATACATCCATTCAATGCTAAAGGTAATTGACTTGTGGTCGCTTGAGCCGAGTTCCTCTGTAATTTCTAAATTATTAACAAGGGTTTCTTGCTTGCCAGAACCAAGTCAAGTAGGTTATTTCCCTTGTAGGTTCTGTTACAAACTGCTTCAAAAGCAATCCTGAACTACTTCTAAAAAGTCGTTAGATTCTAAATTCCTGTCATGAAATTCCAATCAATCTGACTAAAGTTAAAGTCCCCTAGAATTACTACGTTATCGTGTCTTGTGGCCTTAACAATTTCCTCCCAAAGTAGTCTCCTTGTTCCCTATCTAAGTTTGGAGGACGGTAAATCACGCCTAAAATCAATTTTTCACACCCTCTGAAAATTCTATCCAGACAGACTCTGTATGTGTTAATTCAGACTTTATACCTGTTTTTATGCAACAATTTAAATGATCACGGACATAGAGTGCCACCCCACCCCTTTCCCGATACTTCTGTCTACTTGGAACAATTTAAAACCCTGAATGTGACATTCGGCAGGCAAGTCCCGATTTTTCATATTAAACCATGTCTCAGTTATTGCAAAAACATCAATATTACCCGTACTTGCAACTAATCTCAACTCGTCCATCTTATTCCTAGCACTACGACTATTGGTGTAATATATATTTAGAGACCCTCCTTTCTCTTTACCCTTCCTGCTCATCTCTGTTTTTCCACTATACCTATTACTGTCCTTGTCATCTAGTGTCACTAGCTTTCCACTATCCACCTTATTCTGCCTATTACTAGTTCTCCTACAACTTATAATATTACTACACTGGGACTTCTCTGTTTTCCCCCAAAACCCATACCACTAACTATTTCTAGTTTAAAGCCCTAACAGCTCCCTCCACTGCAGTTGCCAGTGCCCCCACCCCAGACCTGGATAAGTGAACCCCATCCCTGGCATACATGTCATTTCTGCCATAGAAGAGGTCCCAGTTGTCAATGAATGTTACTGAATTTTCCTTACAGTATTTGTCCAGCCAGCAATTGACACCAATTGCCCTGGACAGCCATTCATTTCCAACTCCTCTCCTTGGCAAAATACCACATATGACAGGGTTCCCACCCTTCTTCCTAATTATGTCTATTGCTGACCTAAACCTGCTAGTCAGGTCCTCACTCCTACGTCTGCCAACATCGTTGCCTCCAGCACTGAGACAGATAATAGGATTGCTCCCATTACCTCTCATGATGTCGTCCAGACGGCTAACAATATCCTCCATCCCAGCCCCAGGAAAGCAAACCCTCTGTCTCCTACTCCTATCAATCAAACAGAAAGCCCTATCCATGTACCTAACCTGACTGTCCCCAACAACAACAATGTTTTTACCTTCCTTTGTGTCTTTCGTCGTGACGCTCCCAGAAGTCGACTCACATTCATCGGGTAGCACGGAGAATGGGTTCGATGTTTCCACAACATTCTCCTGGGTCTTCGTTGTTTCTACCTCTCCACCCGTCCTCTTGAGCCTTAACTTTGTCCCATGCGTTTTAGCCACTGTCCAGGTTCCTTTCCTGGCTTGAGGATTCTCAACAGGAGGATTACTACGAATCCTCTTGTTTTCCTCAGTCAGTCGCTGTATCTCAAGCTTAGCTACCCTCAGTTCTTCCTTCAGCTGCTGGTAGAGTAGCTCAAGAGAGGACATCTTCTTCAGATTGACAGAGAGCACACAAGACACGTCTTCACTGAGTTAAGTCAGGTCCACCACTCAGTTAAGTCAGGTCTACGCTGAATGTTTTCTAACGAATTTATGTCCATTCTGTAAAATGGAGACCAGAACTGAGCTGCGTAATCTAGGTGAGGCCTTACTAATGATGTATAAAGCTGTAATATAACCTCTGGACTTCTGTTGCTAACACTTACATAAGATATGCACTTGCCAGACTATTTCACTTCCTGACAACTCTATGACTGAAAAAATACTTCCTAACATCCCTTTGACTCATCCGAGTCTTCAACTTCCAATTGTGACCCCTTGTTTCTGTGTCCCATCTATGGAACATCCTATATCTGTCCACCTTATCTATTCCTCGCTGTATTTTGTATGTCGTTATTATGTGTACCCTAACCCTCCTGTCCTCCAGTGTCGTCAGGCCGATTTCCCTTAACCTTTCTTCGTAGGACATTCCCCTTAGCTCTTTAACTAGCCTTGTTGCAAACCTTTGCACTTTCTCTGATGTCTTGACGTGCTTGACCAGGTGTGGGTTCCAAACTGGTACTCCATACTCCAGTATGGGCCTGACGTACACGGTGTACAGAGTCTTGAACGATTTCTTACTGAGGTAGCTGAACGCTGTTATCAGGTTTGCCAGCCGCCCATATGCTGCACCAGTTATCTGGTTGATGTGTGCTTCCGGAGACGTGCTCGGTGTTATACTCACCCCAAGATCTTTCTCCTTGAGTGAGGCTTGCAGTCTTTGGCCACCTAGCCTATACTCTGTCTGCGGTCTTCTTTGCCCTTCCCCGATCTTCATGACTGTGTGTGTGTGTTGGGTCGTACATCACGTACATATAATCTCACTATACGGGTATTTACATCAAAGGTGTAAATAAGATTATGGCGGGTTATGGCTTATTATTGGGAGAACGTTTCATTCTTCAGTGACTTTATCAATTGTTAAAAAAATGAAGTCTCTTGTGAACGAAACGTCGCCTCAGTAAAATACAATACCTACCATTGTGTCTCATTAACATACTGTCGAGACACTTTTCCATTGCGTTACTGCACCGGAGGTGTCTACCTCTGCTCATGTATACCAACCGTATTCTGTATATACCTGTACACACCAACAGTATACTGTATATACCGAGAGTTGTTCTTATAAATATATATTTTCTTTACCGTATTTTTTTCATCCAAGGCAATCCACTTTTTGTGTGCAGGTGTGAGTGCCCTTGGAGCAATGTTGGGTATTCTGATCTGGAGAACTAAGCTATCCAGAGGCAAACTGCTCAATGGCCCCATGATTTTTGCAGCTCTCCTGATCAGCATTAATCTCCTGTGTCTTTCTGTAGGTGAGTACTCACGCTAGCAAAAGGTATTGTATTATGAATCAGGTGTTCCCAGGTTAAATACAGCTTGCCAAGCATCAACTAGTGAGATATGCTGAGCCCAGGAATGTTATTGTCCGATGCCAAGCTTGGACCTTCCTAGCAAGGGTTAATAGGATGTGCTTAGCATGACCACTAGAACCTACCAAGCATTAGTCAGTAGATTTTCTATCTTATAAAACAAGTTGATTTGCCTAGCATAGGCCAGCAAGAAGTACCTTCCTTGCATAGGCCATAGGACCTGGCTAGCATGTTCAAGTATTATCTGTCTAGCATTGACCATTATGACTAGTCTAGCAAGAATCAGTACGACCTACTAGGGCCTGCGAAGCATTGGTATATCTGCCTAGCAAATAGTTTTGCACAGAGTGGAGTAGTACTTTCTAAACACGGGTCAGTAAGTTCTGCTGAACATGGGACAGTAGGTTCTGCTGAACATGGGACAGTAGGTTCTGCTGAACATGGGACAGTAGGTTCTGCTGAACATGGGACAGCACTGCCGGCCTATCATGAGTTATTAGGACCTGCCTGGCATTTACTAATATCTTGCATAAATCAGTAAGATGTATCTTGTAAGAGCCAGTAGGATCTGCCAAGCATGGACCAATTGGACCTGCCTACCATGGGTCAGTAGGAACTGCTTGGCATAGACCAGAAGGAACTACCTAACATGGACCAGTAAGATCTGCCTAGCATGGGCCAGTAAGACCTGCCTAGCATGGGCCAGTAAGACTTGCCTAGCATGGGCCAGTAAGACCTGCCTAGCATGGGCCAGTAAGACCTGCCTAGCATGGGCCAGTAAGACCTGCCTAGCATGGGCCAGTAAGACCTGCCTAGCATGGACCAGTAAGACCTGCCTAGCATGGGCCAGTAAGACCTGCCTAGCATGGGCCAGTAAGACCTGCCTAGCATGGGCCAGTAAGACCTGCCTAGCATGGGCCAGTAAGACCTGCCTAGCATAGCCCAGTAAGACCTGCCTAGCATGGGCCAGTAAGACCTGCCTAGCATGGACCAGTAAGACCTGCCTAGCATGGGCCAGTAAGACCTGCCTAGCATGGGCCAGTAAGACCTGCCTAGCATGGGCCAGTAAGACCTGCCTAGCATGGGCCAGTAAGACCTGCCTAGCATGGGCAGGTTGAACCTACCTATCCTCGACGAATAGGGTCTACCTGACATGGACCAGTAAAACTAGCCCTAAATAGGCCAATACGACCTACGGATCCTGAGAGAATAAGATCTGCTAAGTATAGGCTTATAGGCCTCTTTCAGTGAGTGACTATATCTAGTTTTTTTTTTTTGCTCTGAGTCGATTTTTGAGGGGAAGGCAATGTTTTGTTAATAGTTCGTTATCCTAGCTCGTTATCCTAGCTCGTTATCCTAGCTCGTTATCCTCGCTCGTTATCCTAGCTCGTTATCCTAGCTCGTTATCCTCGCTCGTTATCCTCGCTCGTTATCCTAGCTCGTTATCCTAGCTCGTTATCCTAGCTCGTTATCCTCGCTCGTTATCCTAGCTCGTTATCAGCTCGTTATCCTGCTCGTTATCTCGCTCGTTATCCTAGCTCGTTATCTAGCTCGTTATCCTAGCTCGTTATCCTGCTCGTTATCCAGCTCGTTATCCTAGCTCGTTATCCTAGCTCGTTATCTCGCTCGTTATCCTAGCTCGTTATCCTAGCTCGTTATCTAGCTCGTTATCCTGCTCGTTATCTGGGCTCGTTATCCTGCTCGTTATCTCGCTCGTTATCCTAGCTCGTTATCCTAGCTCGTTATCCTAGCTCGTTATCCTGCTCGTTATCCTAGCTCGTTATCTGGCTCGTTATCTAGCTCGTTATCTAGGCTCGTTATCTGCTCGTTATCCTCGCTCGTTATCCTAGCTCGTTATCTAGCTCGTTATCTCGCTCGTTATCTAGGCTCGTTATCCTAGCTCGTTATCCTATCGTTATACTGCTCGTTATCTGCTCGTTATCCGCTCGTTATCTCGCTCGTTATCCTAGCTCGTTATCTAGCTCGTTATCCTAGCTCGTTATCCTAGCTCGTTATCCTAGCTCGTTATCCTAGCTCGTTATCCGAGGAATTCTAGCCTTTCTATTTCTCCTTTTTTGGATTAAATTTAAATAAGTTTAACATTTAGTAAGTGATGATTGATCATTATCAGTCACTTCCCAAAATAAATAAATAATAATAAAAATAATAATAATAATAAGATAATACAAATATAATAATAATTATAATACAAATAAAATTATAATGATAATAATAATAAAATAAATATAATAACAATAATAATAATAATAATACGAATACAATAATTATATTATTATTATTATTATAGTTATATTAATGATAAAATAAAATAATGATATTAATTAAAATAATAATTATATCATTATAATTATTAATAAAATATTATTATTAAAATTATATTATTATTATTACTATTATTAAGTAATTTTAATGCATGTGGTTGCAACATCGTTGCAGGGAACGTGATAGTTGGACTGGAGTTGGCAACATGTACAGAACACAGTGATAACATCATGGTAGACTCCTGCAACTTTCCATACCTCTACTTCTCTCTCTGTGTGGTCGCTACCTTTGACTTCTTCTACAGTGTTCTGTTTCTGGTAAGATCCTGAGGTTCTTACACTACACACGTTTCTTCACTTATATTGTCCTTAAGTAATATTGTTGAAATTCTTAGATAATTTTGATAAATTAAAATTAATAATACTGAATTAAATTTTAGTAGAGTAGATTAATTTATTGCAAAGCAAATATGAGAAAGTTATAATTGATAAATTTTCAGAGAATTTATAGGATTTGCAAAGACTTTTCAGTTGATGAACAAAAACATTTCCTTGGGATTATAAGAACATAAATTGAGGGGCACTGCAGCAGGCCTACTGGCCCATACTTGGCAAGTCCTTCACAAACACAATCTCACCAATCAAAAATATTTGCCCAACCTGTTTTCAATAATACCCAAGAAATAACCTTTGAAACTCGATGAACAACCTAAGAAAGTCAAGAAATGTTGCTTATTGCCATTATGGCGCAGGATGTCACTCATAACAGTCTACTAAAACAAATGTACTTATTTACTGGAAGATGAACAGAAGCAGCAGGTATAAAGACACTTTCCCAAACATCTCACTAATCTCAGGATGTCACCACCTTCAAAACTTACTGCTCATTACATCCTCACTAAGCTCAGGATGTCAACCAACACTTCACACATCTCACTAAGCTCGGATGTCAACCAACACTTCATAAATCTCACTAAGCTCAGGATGTCAACCAACACTTCATAAATCTCACTAAGCTCAGGATGTCACCCAACACTTCACACATCTCACTAAGCTCAGGATGTCAACCAACACTTCATAAATCTCACTAAGCTCAGGATGTCAACCAACACTTCATAAAACTCAGTAAGCTCAGGATGTCACCAACACTTCACACATCTCACTAAGCTCAGGATGTCAACCAACACTTCATAAAACTCACTAAGCTCAGGATGTCAACCAACACTTCATAAATCTCACTAAGCTCGGATGTCAACCAACACTTCATAAAACTTACTAAGCTCGGATGTCAACCAACACTTCATAAAACTTACTAAGCTCGGATGTCAACCAACACTTCATAAAACTCAGTAAGCTCAGGATGTCACCCAACACTTCACACATCTCACTAAGCTCAGGATGTCACCAACACTTCATAAATCTCACTAAGCTCGGATGTCAACCAACACTTCATAAATCTCACTAAGCTCGGATGTCACCAACACTTCATAAAACTCAGTAAGCTCAGGATGTCACCCAACACTTCACACATCTCACTAAGCTCAGGATGTCACCAACACTTCAAAATCTCACTAAGCTCGGATGTCACCAACACTTCATAACTCAGTAAGCTCAGGATGTCACCCAACACTTCACACATCTCACTAAGCTCAGGATGTCACCCAACACTTCACACATCTCACTAAGCTCAGGATGTCACCCAACACTTCACACATCTCACTAAGCTCAGGATGTCACCCAACACTTCACATATCTCACTAACCTCAGGATGTCACCCAACACTTCACATATCTCACTAAGCTCAGGATGTCACCCAACACTTCACCAACACTTCACCAACACTTCACCAACACTTCACCAACGGGTTTACTGCTGGAGGCACAGAAAGTGTTGAAAAAAAAAACTTTGTTCTCACTCTTCCCAGGATCGAACTCATGTATATCAGTTGTTAGCCGAATAAGTCACCACTTATGCCACATAAAAGCATCACCAGTCTCAGGTGTAGGTCAAGCCTGGCTTACTCAGGTGTAGGTGAAGCCTGGCTTACTCAGGTGTAGGTCAAGCCTGGCTTACTCAGATGTAGGTCAAGCCTGACTTACTCAGGTGAGAGTCAAAGCCTGGCTTCTCAGGTTATAAGCCTGCTATATCACACTCAGGTGTAGTAACACTGACATTTTATATATACATTTACTACTAAAGGTTTCTCATCTTTATTTTATATTCTTATTCCTAAAATTTCAATGTTTTCGGTATTTTGAATTTCAGTTTCATTAACATGAAAGAATTCTTTTATTAATATATTGCCTTATCCTGCTTTCTTTCTCTTATCCACACTCAACAATTTATATTATCCACACTCAACAATTTATATTATCCACACTCAACAATTTCTATTATCCACACTCAACAATTTCTATTATCCACATGCAACAATTTCTATTATCCACATGCAACAATTTATATTATCCACACTCAACAATTTCTATTATCCACACTCAACAATTTCTATTATCCACACTCAACAATTTCTATTATCCACACTCAACAATTTCTATTATCCACACTCAACAATTTCTATTATCCACACTCAACAATTTATATTATCCACACTCAACAATTTCTCTGATATACAACCTCTTTAAAATATTCTTTTCCACTTTAATTTCACTTAGACAAAGTATATCAGGTTTCTTTTCGTTTCTAATATCCCTAAATTCTAATGTTTTTACAGATTACTCCATCTATATGTGTGAATAAAATCTTCAATAATGTATTATTCTCATTGTTAAAAAATTCCATTTGTTTTAACAAAACTTTTATTTATCTTTTGATAGATTCTTTGAAAAACAATTGACTGGTTAAAACAGCCCTACTAATCTGTAAGAAAAAAAAAATCTAATTCACTTCTACTCTAATTCACTCTTAAGAAGTGCTAATAAAAGATTTCTAATTCTCAGAGTCCATCTTTAAAAGATCTTCTTTACTTTATATATCTTTATTACCTCAAATTATTTGATGTCCTTATGCATGATGTGTGTAAGTGTTATTTTAAAACACTTCATCCTTATGCATGATGTGTGTAAGTATTGTTTTATAACACTTGATCCTTATGCATGAAGTGTGTAAGTGTTATTTTATAACACTTGATCCTTATGCATGATGTGTGTAAGTGTTATTTTACTAACACTTGATCTTATGCATGATTTGTGTAATGTTGTTTATAACACTTGATCCTTATGCATGAAGTGTGTAAGTGTTACTTTTATAACACTTGATCCTTATGCATGATGTGTGTAAGTGTTATTTTATTACACTTCACCTACTTGTACTCACCTACTTGTACTCACCTACTTGTACTCACCTTGTTGTACTCACCTAGTTGTACTCACCTAGTTGTATTCATCTAGTTGTGGTTGCAGGGGTCGAGTCACAGCTCCTGGTCCCCCTCTTCACTGGTCACTACTAGGTCACTCCTGCTTCATGAGCTTTATCTTCTTAAAGCTATGTATGTATCCTGCCTCCACTACGTCACTTGCCAGACTATTCCACTTCCTGACAACTTATCTAACATCCCTATGGTTCATCTGAGTCTTCAACTTCCAACTGTGACACCTTGTTGCTATGTCTCATCTCTGAAACATCCTGTCTCTGTCAACCTTGTCGTCAGGTAGATTTCCTTTAACTTTTCCTCATAGGACATGCCCCTAAGCCCGGACTAGTCTTGTTGCATATCTTTACACTTTCTCTAGTTTTCTTACGTGCTTGGCTAGGTAAAGGTTCCAAACTGGTGCTGCATACTCCAATATAGGCTTAACGTACACGGTGTACAAGGTCCTGAACGATTCCTTATTGAGCTGTCGGAATGCTGTTCTTCAGGTTTTGCTAGGCGTCCGTATGCCGCAGCAGTTATTTGGCTGATGTGCGCCTCAGGAGATGTGCCTGGTGTTATACTCACCCCAAGATCCTTTTCCTTGAGTGAGGTTTGTAGTCTCTGGCCCCTAGACTGTACTCCGTCTGCGGTCTTCTTTGCCGTTTCCCAATCTTCATGACTTTGCACTTGTTGGGGTTGAACTCCAGGAACCAGTTGCTGGACCAGGCTTGCAGCCTATTCCATATTCCTTTGTAGTTCTGCCTGGTCCTCGTCCGATTGAATTCTTCTCATCAACTTCACATCATCTGCAAACAGGGACACTTCGGAGTCTATTTCATCCGTCATGTCGTTCACAAATACCAAAAACAATACCGGTCCTTCGACTGACCCCAGTGGAACCCCGCTCGTCACAGGCGCCCACTCTGACACCTCGCCACGTACCATGACTCGTTGTTGTCTTCCTGACAGGTATTCCCTGATCCATTGTAATGCCTTCCTTGTTATCCCTGCCTGGTCCTCCAGTTTTTGCACTAATCTTTTGTGTGGAACTCTGTCAAACGCCTTCTTACAGTCCAAGAAAATGCAGTCTACCCATCCTCCCTCTCTTGTCTTACGGCTGTCACCCTGTTATATAACTCCAGTAAGTTTGTGACACAGGATTTCCCGTCCCTGAAACCGTTAATAAGCTCATTCCTTTCTAGGTGCTCCACCACTCTTCTCCTGATAATGTTCTCCATGACCTTGCATACTATACATGTCAGTGACACTGGTCTGTAGTTTAGTGCTTCATGTCTGTCTCTTTTTTTAAAAAATGGGACTACATTTGGTGTCTTCCATACCTCAGGTAGTCTCCCTGTTTCGATAAATGTGTGTGTGTGTGTGTGTGTTTGTATGTGTGTGTTTTTTTGTGTATGTGTGTGTATGTATGTACTTACGTATTTGTATAATTGGAGAGTTTTCCGTGGGTCAACGACCCCGCGGTCCGGTCTGTGACCAGGCCTCATGGTGGATCAGGTCCTGATCAACCAGGCTGTTACAATTGGCCGCACGCAAACCGACGTACGAACCACAGTCCGGCTGGTCAGGTACTGACTTTTGGTGCTTGTCCAGTGCCTGCTTGAAGACAGCCAGGGTCTATTGGTAATGCCCCTTATGTACGCTGGGAGGCAGTTGAACAGTCTTGGGCACTTATTGTGTTGTCTCTTATCGTGCTAGTGGCGCCCCTGCTTTTCATTGGGGAATGTTGCATCTCCTGCCGAGTCTTTTGCTTTCATATGGAGTGATTTTCGTGTGCAAGTTTCGTACTAATCCCTCTAGGATTTTCCAAGTGTATATAAGAACATAAGAAAGAAGGAACACTGCAGCAGGCCTACTGGCCCATGCGAGGCAGGACCAAGTCTCCTACCAGCATAAGCCAATGCCCTTACCTAGTCAGGTCAGGTTACATTCAGGTCAGTAGCACAAGCTTGTCAGGTCCAACTCACACCCACCCACACCCTATTTTTAAAACTACACAACGTCTTAGCCTCTATGACGGTACTCGGGAGTTTGTCCCACACATCCACAACTCTATTACCAAACCAGTGCTTTCCTATATAATTCCTGAATCTGAATTTTTCCAACTTAAATCCATTGCTGCGAGTCCTGTCTAGGCTAGATATTTTTAGCACGATATTTACATCTTCTTTATTCCTGTTTTCAATTTATACACCTCAATGATACCCTAATTCTATGCCTTTCTGGAGAGTGCAGATTCAGGGTCCTCAGTCTATTCTTATAGGGAAGATTTCTGATACATGGGATCAACTTTGTCATCCTCCTTTGTACGTTTTCCAGAGCATTTATATCCATTCTGTAATACGGTGACCAGAACTGTGCAGCATAATCTAGATGAGGACTTCATAATCTAGATGAGGACTTCTATTATTTATACGTCTTGATATGAAGCCAAGGATTCTGTTAGCTTTATTGCGAACACTTATTGTCTGTTGTCTTGGTTTCAGATTACTGTTAACCAGAACTCCTAAATCCTTTTTCGCAATCAGTAATATTAAGATCTACATTATTTAGTTTATTTGGCATGGTTATTTTCCTGACCAACATTTAGAACTTTGCATTTGTCTATATTAAACTGCATCTGCCACTTCTCCGACATCTGCATCAATCTATTCAAATCATCCTGGAGTGCTCTAATGTCCTCATTAGAATGAATTGGACGGCCTATTTTGGTGTCATCAGCAAATTTGCTTGTGTTGCTATTTATTCCCTTATCTACGTCGTTTATGTAAATTGTGAAAAACAAAGAGCGCAACACTGACCCCTGTGGAACACCGCTTGTGACGTGCCCCATTACGATTTCTCCCCATTTATGCAAACTCTCTGCTGCCTATTTGTCAACCATGACTCTACCCACGAAAAAATTTCTCCTCCTATTCCGTGTGCCTTAAAATTCCTCAATGGTCTCTGATGTGGAACTCAATCGAAATCCTTATTGAAGTCCATATACACAAAATCATTTTCAATACCATGATCTACCTCCTCAAAAACCTTAGTGAAAAAAGTTAGTAAATTCGTAAGACAGGAACCCCCCTTTGTAAAACCGTGCTGAGATTCATTAATCAATTTATGCCTCGGCAATTACTGATTCCATAAATTTTCCCACTATGGAGGTAAGGCTAATTGGTCTATAGTTCGAAGCTAAGGACCTGTCACCTGCCTTGTAAATAGGAGTTACGTTTCCCATTTTCCACTTGTCTGGCACTATGTCAGTTTGTAGTGATATATTGAAAAGATTAGCCAAAGGTTTGCTAAGCTCCTCTTTACATTCCTTTAAAACCCTTGCAAACAGTTCATCAGGGCCTGGGGATTTGTTAGATTTTAATTTCTCTATTTGTCTGAGGACCATGTCACTAGTTACCGCAATCGTGCATAGTTTATTATCTTCCTGTTCTACATAATTTATTATTTCTGGAATTTTGATAGTGTCTTCCTGAGTAAAAACTGAGAGGAAGTAAGTGTTGAAAAGTTCACACATATCCTTATCACTGGCAGTGATCTGACCTGTGTTACTTTTGAGTGGGCCTATCTTGTCTCACTTCTGTACACCTGAAAGAACCCTTTTGGGTTAGTCTTCAAATCCCTTGCGAATTTAGCCTCATAATCCTTTTTGCTTTTCTTATCCTTTTTTTATTTATCTTTTTAATTGAAGACATTGATTTCTTAACTGCCCATCCCCTCTTTTGATACGCCTCTCTTTTGACAAATGAGATGTTTTAATCTATTGTTTATCCATTTGGAATTATTTTTGTTAGATCTAATTTCCCTACTCGGAACAAAAGCTGTCTGAGCAGCTAGAACTTTGCTCTGAAAATCATCTTACTGGGAACCAACCCCTCCTACCTGACCCATAGTCAGGTCATTCCAATTTAGCCCACCCAGGTAATTTCTCAGTCCCATGAAGTCGGCCAAGCAGAAGTCTGGGACAGAGACTTGATTGCAGTTATCTGGGTAATTCCATGATATATTGAAACCAAGTGATTTGTGATCGCTTTCCCCAAGCTCATCATTAACCTCTTATTGTTCCAATCCAATGATCATGTATCTCTCATGCCTGCGTTCTAGGGAGTACAGGTTTAGGAACTTCAAGCGTTCCCAGTAATTTAGGTGTTTTATCGCAGCAATATTCCAGCTTAGATAGAACAAGGGACCTGAAGAGTGTCGTCATGGGATTGGTATCCCTAGTTTTGAAGGTTCTCATTATCCATCCTGTCATTTTTCTAGCAGATGCGATTGATACAATGTTATGGTCCTTGAAAGTGAGATCTTCTGACATGATCACTCCCAGGTCTTTAACATTAGTTTCTCGCTCTATTGCGTTGTTAGAATATGTTTTATACTACGATGTAATTTTAATTTCTTCACGTTTTCCATATCGGAGTAATTGAAATTTCTCATCATTGAACTTCATATTGTTTTCTGCGGCCCATTTAAAGATTTGGTTGATGTCTGCTTGGAATCTTGCAGTGTCTTCAATAGTGGACACTGTCATGCAAATTCGAATGTCATCTGCAAAGAAAGACACGGTGCTGTTGCTTATATGCCTGTCTATGTCAGATATGAGGATGAGGAACAAGATGGGAGCGAGTACTGTGCCTTGTGGAACAGTGCTTTTCACCGTAGCCGCCTCAGACTTTACTCTGTCTACTACTACTAGTCTTTGTGTTCTATTTGTTAGGAAATTATAGATCCATCTACCAACTTTTCCTGTTATTCCTTTATCATGTATTTTGTGTGGTCACACTTGTGCGTATCTATTTTTTATTGTTGGGGTCGATTCACAGCTTCTGGCTCCCTCTTCTTCAGATTGTTTCTTCTTGACAACTCTATGACTGTAGAAATACTTCCTAACATCCCTTTGGCTCATCTGAGTTTTCAAATTCCAGCTGTGACCCTTTGGCCCTATCCACCTTGTCAATTCCTCTCAGTATTTTATATATCCTTATCATGTCCCTCCTATTCCTCCTGTCCTCCATTGTCGTCAGGTTGATTTCCCTAAGCTTTCCACGTTGGCCTTACCCCTTAGCTCTGGGAAAAGTCTTGTTGCAAACCTTTAAACTTTCTCTTATTTATTGACGTGTTTGACTAGGTGTGGGTTCCATACTGGTGCTGCATACTCTAATATGGGCCTGATGTACAAGGTGTACATTGTCTTGAATGATTCCTTACTCAAGTGTCGAAACACTGTTCTTAGGTTTTTCCAGGAGGCCATTTACTGCAGCAGTTATTTGGTTGATATGCAACTGAGGCGATATGCTAGGTATGATAATCACACGAAGATCCTTTTCCTTGAGCGTTTGGCCCTCTCGCCTAAACTCCGTCTGTGGTCTTCTTTGACTTTCCCCAATCTTTATGACTTTGCACTTGGTGGGGTTAAACTCCAGGATCCAATTGTTGGACCGGGCTTTCAGCCCGTCAAAATCTGTTTGTAGTCTTACCTGGTCTTCATCCGCTTTAGCTTCACATCGTCTGAATCTATCCCTTCCGTGATGTCATTCACATATACCAAAAACAGCATCAGCCCTAGGACTGATCCTTGTGGAACCCCTATCGTCACATGTGGTCACTCTGACACCTCGTCAGAGTGACCGTACCATCACACATTATTTCCTTTCTGTCAGGTATTCCCTGATCCATTGCAGTGTCTTTCCTGTTATTCCTGTTTGCTTCTATAGGTTTTGCACTAATCTCTCGTCGAAAGCCTTTTTACAGTCCAAGAAAATTCAGTCAACCCACTCCTCTCTCTCCTGTCATACTTCTGTTACCTTGTCGTAAAACTCCAGTAAGTTTGTGACACAGGATTTTCCCTCCCTGAAACCATACTCGTTATCGTGTATAAGCTCAATCCTTTTTATATGTTCCAAAACTCTTCTCCTGATAAGCTTCTCCATGGATCTGCATGCTACACATATCAGTGACACTGGTCTGTAGTTTAATTCTGCCTGTCTGTCTCCTTTCTTAAAAATTGGTACTACATTTTCTGTCTTCCACACCTCAGGTAGTTGCCAGATTACGATAGATGTATTGAAGATTATTGTTACTGACACACACAATTCCTTTGCTCCCTGTCTCAGGACCCAGAAAGAAATGTTGTCGAGTCCCACTGCCTTTGAAGTATCTAGTTCACTTAGCAGCCTCTTCACTTCCTCCTCGGTTGAGTGTAGTGTGTCTAGCACTTGTTGGTGTTCCCTTCCATTCCAATTGTTTCGGTTGTTCTTGGGTACAAACTTCTCCTCTGCCTCTCTGCATTTTGTGGTCATTTAATTTACTATCTTTCCCTACAGTTTTCTTTCCCACTCCACCTCATGCAGAAATTGTCTCATGCTTGTGTAATCCCCTCTTTTGTAGTTTGGCTTCTCCCGTCCTTCTCGTGCTGTTTCAGTCTCCACAGTTAACTCTATAAAGTATTCGAAGCTCAGGACCACATGATCACTAGCTCCGAGGGGCCTTTCATATGTGATATCGCCAATACCTGAACTTCTCAAGATGAATACGAGGTCCAGCCTTGCTGGTTCATCCTCTCCTCTCTCTCTGGTAGAGTCCCTAAAATGATGGTGCATGAAGTTTTCCAGTACCACCTCCATCATGTTAGTCCTCGACGTCTCTGGTTCAGCATGTGGCTCCAGGTTTTCCCAGTCAATCTCTTTGTGATTGAAATTACCCACAACTAATAACTTTGCCCTACCCATATGGGCCATTTAAGCCACCTCAGCTAGTGTGTCCACCTTTGCTTTGTTGCTCTCATCGTAATCTTGTCTTGGCATCTTGCTATTTTGTAGAGGGTTGTACATCACTGTAATCACCACCTTGGGACCCCCAGTCTGGAGTGTTCCTACACTGTAGTTCCTTGCTTCTTTTATGTCCATTCCTTCCAACTCCTCTACACTCCACTGGTTTTTGAAGAGCATTGCAACTCTTCCTCCCTTTCTGTTCCCTCTTTCCTCAGGATCTGATATCCGATTGGGAAGCTTGCGTCTGTTATCATCCCCGTGAGCTTAATTTCCTTTAGTGTTATGATGTCTGAGATGCCTCTATTATTATTTCGTGCCACTCCTTACACTTATTTGTTATTCCGTCTGTGTTGGTGTCCCATACCTTCAGCTTCTTTTCCAATACTGTATTCTGGGGGTTTGTGTGTGTGCGTGTGCGTGAAGGTGCGTGCACATCCAGTAACTAATCTTAATGTCACTTACAGGTTCTTTGGCTCAGTTCTTGTAGTGACAGAGTAAGAAAGATGAGACTTCACCTGAACAACGACTATTTCACATTCCCATACTGCTGTTTCCCGAATCACAGATACCGTAAGTACTCTTTGTTTGTACCTTTCGTCTTTATAAATATTTAATGATTTGCCAAGCAATGAGATGATTAATTGGCTGATCAACTGAGACCTACCTAGTATGGACCATGAGCTAGTAGGCGTAATAAAGTGTTTCTCTGTGTTTTGTTCTTATGTGAGTAAAACCTGCCTAGCATGGCTAATAGGCCTTCTATGGTGCTTCTCTACATTATTATGTTTTTATATGCTAGTTGACCCTGCCAAGAATGTGCCAGTAGGACCTACATATTAAAGGCCAGTAGGGCTACCGCAGTGGTAATTTATTTTCATATCATCTGTTATTTTATTGTTCGTGATCCAGTTCAGTTACGAAATTCTTCCTCATAAAGTTTTTCTCGCAACAGAGTTGAGCTGGCAGGAATGGGTGGGCGTGGTGACCATTGTAGCTAACTTGCTGCTAGCTATAGCCTCAATAGTCATGGGAGTTGTCTTCTACACCGAGTGTTATGACTATGAATGGACACCAGATAGACTTATTGTGCAAGGTCAGTACAAGACTCACTGTGTGAGGTCAGTAAGGTCAGTGGTCAAGGTAGGTTGTACCGTTTGGGAAGAAATTTTTCTAACAATTTCTGTTGGGCTGAAGTGATATCTGGCAACTTATAAAGAGACGAGTAATTCCATTTTTCATGAACAGTTTAACGAAGACTTAATCGACTAACAGTGATTGGACGACAAATTACCTATATGTTTATGTAAAAAATATTAATTTAGTATAAAAAATTATATTAGAAAACTTACCTAACCTTATTATAACAAGCGCAATTTAATTTCGCCTAATCCAACTAAATATATTTTAGATAAGTTTACAATAATTTAATAATAAACAAACACAATTAAATATATTTTTTTCGTTAGGTTCAGAATGATTTTGCGAAATTATTGCATACACAAATTTTCGCTTGTCTTATATGGCAAGAAGAGAGTTGCTATTTAAGCCATAATCGCAAGTTTCAGTATTCGACACGATATATATATATATATATATATATATATATATATATGTCGTGCCGATTAGGTAAAACTGGTCAATTAGCAAGAACTCATCTAAAATTAAGTCCTTTCTAAAATTTTCTCTTAAACGTTTAAAGATATATTTTTTCATTTATGTTAATGTAAGAATTTATAATTTTGTACCAAGAGAAACTTTGAAAACCTACCTAACCTTATTACAACAAGCGCAATTTAATTTAGCCAAACCCAACTAAATATATTTTAGATACGTTAACATTAATTTAATAATAAACAAACACAATGAAATATATTTTTTCGTTATGTTCAGAATGATTTTGGCGAAATTATTGCATACACAAATTTTCACTTGTCTTATATGGCAAGGTGAGCGTTGCTATTTAAGCCAAAATCGCAAGTTTTACCTAATCGGCGACATATATATATATATATATATATATATATATATATATATATATATATATATATATATATATATATATATATATATATATATATATATATATATATAGATATAGATATATATTTGTGTGTGGGTTAGTTACCATTTTATTCTAGGCACATGTCGATTAGACACTAGGCCTGTTTTATGTGTGTGTGTATGTAAGGAAACACTTCGAAATGTTTCCGCCCCACCGGGAATTGAACCCGGACCCTCCGTGCGTGAAACGAGGCTTTAGTTACCAGGCCACCGGGACGTGTGTGTGTGTGCGTGTGTACTAGCCTAGTTGTCACCTAGGAAAAATAAACACATGCGCAGTATAATGTGATCCTTTATTGACAACGTTTCGCCCACGCAGTGGGCTTTATCGAGTCACAGACAGATCTACCTGGAAAATGAGCAACATGGAGATATATATAGGGTACTCCACCTGACTGTACCCTATATATATCTCCATGTTGCTCATTTTCCAGGTAGATCTGTCTGTGACTCGATAAAGCCCACTGCGTGGGCGAAACGTTGTCAATAAAGGATCACATTATACTGCTTATGTGTTTATTTTTCCATTGTGTCGGTATTTTATACCATTTATTTCCATAGTTGTCACCTAGTTGTGGTTGCAGGGGTCGAGTCATAGCTCCTGGCCCCGCCTCTTCACTGGTCACTACTGGGTCACTCTTCCTGTGCCATGAGCTTTATCATACCTCTTCTTGAAGCTATGAATGGATCCTGCCTCCACTACATCACTTCCCAATCTATTCCACTTCCCGACCACTCTGTGACTGAAGAAATACTTCCTCTGTGTGTGTGTGTGTGTGTGTTATATTGCTCACAACCTTAGTTCTGCTTGCTACAACATTTTCGGCATTTGGAAAATCAATTGTGTTGTTAAATCTCTTACATGAATAAGAAAAAGCATTACATTATTGTCCAGTTATTATACTGTATTTACGTTGTTGTAATTTTAGTTCAACATTTTTCCCAGTTTGACAATAATAAAACTTTATTTCTTTGTATTCACAGATTCTTATAAACACCACAATCAGCATTTTTGGGAGGTTTCTTAGTCTATTTTTTTACTGTATCAAGAGTTTCAAATACATATTTGATTTTAAAATTCTTAAGTAGAAAAGGTAATTGAGGAAGGTTTTCATGGTAAGAGAGAACCACCATATTCTTGCTTATCTGTCCTTTTATGAATTGTAAAATATTTTTCGAGCAATTTTAAAGTATTTATCAGTTAAGTATTTTGAGTATTTTAGATCATTAGCTATTTCATAATCTTCAACATTTTTTCATCTTTAAACTCTTGACTGTAAATACACAAAGATCTCAAAAATAACACAGAAAGTTTAACTTCATCATCATATGAAGAATAATAGTGCACTTAAGATCAATTCTTTGTTGGGTTTCTGTTTATTTTGAATTTAAAATCATAGATCCCATAATTATTAATACTTCTAAAAAAGGGTAATGGAGTAATTTTGTTCAAACTCAACAGTAAAATTTATGGAATGAGCAAAACAATTTAATTCAACAAGGAAATGGTTTATATCTACATTCTTATCCATTGAACACAAGTAATCATCAGCATATCTGTACTACTTAGCTTAGTTTTTATCAAAATATTCAATGTGTAAATTGCTAAGGAGAGGTAAGAGAGGATTTCCCATTGCCATACCAAAGTTCAGAGTGTAAAACTCACCAATAAACACAAACTTTGCAGCAACAATACAAAGTTTAAGAAGCTCAATGATTATAGGTACTGGCAATGGTAAATCTTAATTAACAAATTCTTCAGATAGGAACCTTACTAAATAATCAACCGGAAGTGTTGTAAACAAAGAAGTGACATCAAAACTATCCATATTGTACTTTTAAAGCAGTCATGGTGCCTAATTTAACATATCTAATAGTCACTTGGATAATTTATAGGAAACTGCGTCTACGGAGCTAATAATAGGTTTGGCAGGATTATCTGATTTATGTATATTTATTAATCCACATATACGTATATGATAAAGATGGATTGGTAGTCGCGAATTTTTAAATTAGTTCATCTTTGCCTTCCAGTAGCCGTTTTATTGTTTTGTTAAATTTACTGTTAACTGAATCTAAGGGATTGTTTCTATTTTTTTTTTTTTGCAAATATATACATATATATGAACATTTATCTCAGGCCTGAAGAGACTGGAACTTTGGAACAAAGTACTCAGTACTCAGTACGCCATGCCAGACCATACAATATTCTGGCGCCCAGACAAGCTAGGCGTTGTTCCCAGAGCAGCCAGCACCAGGCAGGTGATTAGTATTTCATGTCCTTTTCCACATTAACCGATGAACGAAAGACATTAGAAAGTTTAGACTTTGCAGAACACACGAAATATTTACGAACATTAATCTCATGGCAGAGAAGACTCTACCTTCGAGACTTGCGACAAACTATGTAGTACTATACACATCATGCCAGACCCAAAGCATATTCTCTCGTTGGTTACACATGTGCTATTAACTTGTCGGTACTGTATACCATTGTCGTATTCTTACTTGTTCTTAGTTATCTTTGTACTAGGATTGAAGAAGCCACTGTGGAAGCCACTGAGGAAGCCACTGAGGAAGCCACTGTGGAAGCCACTGAGGAAGCCACTGAGGAAGCCACTGTGGAAGCCACTGTGGAAGCCACTGTGGAAGCCACTGTGAGCCACTGTGGAAGCCACTGTGGAAGCCACTGAGGAAGCCACTGTGGAAGCCACTGTGGAAGCCACTGTGGAAGCCACTGTGGAAGCCACTGTGGAAGCCACTGAGGAAGCCACTGTGGAAGCCACTGTGGAAGCCACTGTGGAAGCCACTGTGGAAGCCACTGTGGAAGCCACTGTGGAAGCCACTGTGGAAGCCACTGTGGAAGCCACTGAGGAAGCCACTGAGGAAGCCACTGAGGAAGCCACTGTGGAAGCCACTGTGGAAGCCACTGTGGAAGCCACTGTGGAAGCCACTGTGGAAGCCACTGTGGAAGCCACTGTGGAAGCCACTGTGGAAGCCACTGTGGAAGCCACTGTGGAAGCCACTGTGGAAGCCACTGTGGAAGCCACTCTTGGCTAAACGTTTCCTTTTATAAATGTCCTGAACTGTACATAAATATCTTTTTTCCCTTCCTGTCGGTATTACTACACATTTATGTTCAATGAACCAGAAGGCCTCCATTAGTACTCCTCCCTTCATCTGCTTTTATATACTAAATAGGCACACAAATGACCCTTATGGTAATATTGCTACATTTTGACGTTTTAGGGAGGACAGGGGGGGGAACAGTGGTTGGAGAGGGAAGGGGATATTGGTCTGGTTTTAATATAACTATTCAGCAACACAAGAGCATTAGATTGTATAAATGGTTTTGGAAAACCGACAAGTTGGTAAATGATACGCCTGTGCAACAATTGGGTATCTTTATTCTTGAAACGTTTCACCAGCCAGTGGCTTCTTCAGTCAAATACGGAGATGAGGAGTCCAAGGTAATCAGTCCCTCAGCTTGAAGTCGATGTGTTCTGTCCATCACTGTTGATTGATTGATTCGTCAGGAACTGAGTCCTGACAGGGGTCTTAATCCTAATGACCCATACGAGGATCTCGAAGATGTCTTTGAGAATCTGAGGCTGCTTATAGACCTATAGGCATGACCTACATCCACTGGTAACTGCCTACTATTGCTTCACCTCACCTGTCTGCAGCATATAAGTCCTTTCTTCGCTCATACGCTGTACTTTTATCAAGACAGAACACATCGACTCCAGGCTGAGAGACTCCAGGCTGAGAGACTCCAGGCTGAGAGACTCCAGGCTGAGAGACTCCAGGCTGAGAGACTCCAGGCTGAGAGACTCCAGGCTGAGAGACTCCAGGCTGAGACTCCAGGCTGAGACTCCAGGCTGAGAGACTCCAGGCTGAGAGACTCCAGGCTGAGAGACTCCAGGCTGAGAGACTCCAGGCTGAGAGATTCCAGGCTGAGAGACTCCAGGCTGAGAGACTCCAGGCTGAGAGACTCCAGGCTGAGAGACTCCAGGCTGAGAGACTCCAGGCTGAGAGACTCCAGGCTGAGAGACTCCAGGCTGAGAGACTCCAGGCTGAGAGACTCCAGGCTGAGAGATTCCAGGCTGAGAGATTCCAGGCTGAGAGACTGACAGGAATAGTTAGAGGTCTGGGATTTGGAAGGAAAAAATGGATAGTGGAAATATTGATTTATGCTTCGATATTATGAATTTTAGGAATAAGTCATCAAGTAACATTGATGAAGATGATAACATAAATTGTGGAAAAGCAAAGCTTAATAAGGAAAAGATGCAGAAGTAAAAACATCTTAATATATTTTATACTAACAGTCGCACCACCAGGAATAAAACTAACGAATTACGTCAGCTAGCGAGTGCAGGAAACATTGATGCTATTGCAATAACTGAAACATTGATGCTATTGCAATAACTGAAACATTGATGCTATTGCAATAACTGAAACATTGATGATATTGCAATAACTAAAACATTGATGCTATTGCAATAACTGAAACATTGATGCTATTGCAATAACTAAAACATTGATGCTATTGCAATAACTGAAACATTGATGCTATTGCAATAACTGAAACATTGATGCTATTGCAATAACTGAAACATTGATGCTATTGCAATAACTGAAACATTGATGCTATTGCAATAACTGAAACATTGATGCTATTGCAATAATTGAAACATTGATGCTATTGCAATAACTGAAACATTGATGCTATTGCAATAACTGAAACATTGATGCTATTGCAATAACTGAAACATTGATGCTATTGCAATAACTGAAACATTGATGCTATTGCAATAACTGAAACATTGATGCTATTGCAATAACTGAAACATTGATGCTATTGCAAAAACTGAAACATTGATGCTATTGCAATAACTGAAACATTGATGCTATTGCAATAACTGAAACATTGATGATATTGCAATAACTGAAACATTGATGCTATTGCAATAACTGAAACATTGATGCTATTGCAATAACTGAAACATTGATGCTATTGCAATAGCTGAAACATTGATGCTATTGCAATAACTGAAACATTGATGCTATTGCAATAACTGAAACATGGTATAATTTAAAGAGTCGGGACATTATTGCCGAGTGTCACATTCAAGGGTCTAAGTTGTTCCACCTTGACAGAAATAACAGGAAGGAGAGTGGCGTAGCATGACCGAGATAACTTGAATTGTTCCATGAAACTGATATAAAAATCGATACATTAGACGTAGAACCTGTTTATCTAGAATTTGTAAGATGATAAAAGTTTATTTTAGATGTTATATACCGACACCCTAACTTAGAAAACAAAACTTTTTAGGCTTCTTGATATGATAACGCAGATATGATAAGGGATTTTTACATAGTCAAATAGACTGGACTACTTTGACCGGAAATTTGGAGTATGTACTTCCTGGAAGTAGTTAAGGACTGCTTTTTGAAGCAGTTTGTAACAACTTATCAGAGTTAATAATCTGCTAGACCTGGTTTTGTCAAATAATCTAGAGAACACTGAAGAGCTTGACTCAAGTGATCACAAATGTATTACCATTAATATTACTAGGAAATGCAAGACTAGGGATATTACTATAAAATTCTAGATATTCATTCAACAGATTTTAATGGACTTGGGAAAGACTTGTTTGGTCTTGACTGGGAATATCTGTATTTTGATTCTTTTGAAGATGATAAAATAACGATAGGATATGCGAATATAACTTTTTTTTAATGATGTAGTACAACGTGCACAATGATATATATTCCATAGAAAGAAATTAGGTCAAATAAGAACGATCCAAAATATTTAAATAGGAGACTAACACATCTATTAGGAGAGAAATGAGAAATTCACAGCAGCATCAACGTACTGACCAATACGTTCATATTAAAAAAGAGGTAAATAAGGGGACTGGGAACGCTAAACCTGACTATGAAATTAGAGTATTATTATTATTATTATTATTATTATAATAAAAAAATGTTAAACCTACAAGGGTCATACATGAAATTAGAGTGGCCTGATAATCAAAGATTAATTCAAAGGGTTCTTTCAAGTGTATAGGACAAAGAACAGGGATTATATAGGACCACTGAAAACTAGGTCTGGACACCTTACTAATAATGAGCAGGAAATGTTCTCTGTTTTTAATAGTTATTACTTGTCAGTTTTTACACAAAAAGACGTAAATGCTAATATCCCGGCATTGAATAATTATTCAGGCCTTCAAGAAAATAAATGATTTAATATTACAGTCACGAGGGATATAATTATCAGACAAACTAAAACAAAAAAAGTCCCCGAGTCCCGACGAACTGTTTTCAAGTTTACTTAAAGAATACAAGTGTGAAGTCAGCCACTAACAAGCTTGTTAGCCACTAACAAGCCTGTTAGCCACTAACAAGCTTGTTAGCCACTAACAAGCCTGTTTAATGTATCAACCCAAACTGGTGTTGTGGCCAAGATGTGCAAGATGGATATTGTAATTCTTATATTTAAAGCAGGGGATAAGTCAATGCCATCAAATTACTGTACAATGACCCTGATGTCTATAGTAGGCAAATTATTAGAATGAAATTTTGCCGATATTATTAGAAGTCACCTAAATGAAAATAATGTGATTATTGAGTCTCAATATGGATTCACAAGAGGTCGTTCCTGCCTGGCAAATTTACCATCATTGTTTCATAAAGTATTTGAGGCAATGGACAACGATAAAGAATATGATGTAGACTGGGTTGGCGTGGTATAATGAGCCTTCTGAGGGCTCCTTCATGGTTATGTCCTTGTGCCACTCGATGTAATCAGAGATTTTCCTGAGAGATTAGCTACAATAAGATAAATCTCCTCACAAAACATACAGGATTTATGTAAATCGTGCTACTAATTACAACCAAATTACCAGTGTTGGATTTGTTTTTGTTCTGCAGATTGTGGATCTTTCGTACCTATACCAGTACATAAGACATCTAACTAAATAAGATTTAATACATGTATACCTGGAGTATACCTGGAGAGAATTTCGGGAGTCAACGCCCCCGCGACCCGATCTGTGATCAGACCTCATAAACATGTGTCCAGATGTTAGGTGTCTGTTTTGGTTATCTTGGGGGTGTTCATGAATTGCTGAATCAGTATGGGTCATCCAGTTTATGGAAAGTGCAGACTTGATCCTTCGTCCATTAAATCAACACGAGTCATATACTGTATGCACTACTTCTTTGTGAGTCATTCAGCTCAGGGTGTAGTGGAGGCTCTATTCTCCATCCATTAAGTTGTGTGCGTCATTGGCTTACGAAGAAGCGATGTCTCGACCACTCTGCTCACTAAACCCGCGTGAATCATTCATCTATGGAGCAGCAGAGGCTCGAGTCTCTGGCCACTAAATCTACGAATTATTAGGATTAAGGAGTAACGGAGACTCGAGCCTTCGTCCGGTATACCTGTGTGGATCATTCAAATTAGATTAATTTAGATTAAAAAAGGATATAGTAAAGTACTGGTTTATAAACAGAGTAATCGATGAAGGGTATAAACGCTTGGGTAGCTTCAAATATATATTACAGTGGTTGGATTTGAGTGGGATTTGCACTTGAGTTAACAAGGTTATCAAAGCTTATTTCTTGGGTAACATTGATAATGGGTTGGGCGAATAATGTTTAGTGGGTTCTGGTTTGACAAGGATCTGCCAAGTATGGGCCAGTAAGCCTGCTGCAGTGTTCCTCCTTTCTTATGTTCTTATGTATGTTCTTAAGGGGTAGCGGAGGCTCTATCCACCATCCACTAAACCAGTTTGGATGAAATAAGACAGGGAATGACAGAGAATCAATCCTGCTTGAAGTTATGTCGGCCTCATCATTGACTCACCAGGCTGTTTGTAACCTAAGAAAATACTGATGTACCTGCAGGTGTTGTGGTTGTGGCAGCAGTGGGTGTAGGACTCTGGTACCTCAAGTTCCCTACATGGACAACTATGACCTGGCCACCAGCATCCTTCTTCATCTTCTCTCCTCTGCTCGCTCTGATCTTGTTCCATGTCGGATGGACGGCTATAGGTCAGTGACTCTTAATATCCATAAATAATTATTTTTAAGCACACCAGCTGCCTCCCAACTAGGTGAGGTGATCCATAAACTGAATCACTATTATTCAATCTGCTGCTTTGTCAGAGGCGCTGATAAATCATAGTTGAAGTAATTAGTGTTGACGTATAGAGGAGTAAGACATGTGCACCAGTTAGGTATCTTAGTTTCCGAAACACTTCACCTTCAAAGTAAAGGTGAAGAACATCTTATAGGTTACATAAGTGAGGTGATACTTCACTCATTGAAGGTGACACTTCACAAAGTGAGGTAATACCTCAAAATCCACTGTAGGACAACATATCCACAGTTTCAACAATAAATAATAATAGTATTAATACGTATGTTTCTGCATTGTGCTTTGACATAAAAATCGCTTGAGAGGTCAGAACATACAGGAGGAGAGTGAAATAGCTTGAATTAATGCTTGAGGCTCACTAGTGTGCCCGGGCTGGGAAGAAACATGCCTTGTAAACCAGGCTGCCCAATTTTTGAGACATTTGTAGCTGATTGGTATAGAGGGTGCCTTGGGGAGCCTTCCCAGACTTCCATGACTTGATTTCAAATCCTGTACATACCATCTTGTTTCTGCATGGTACACTGATGTGCATATATATATATATATATATATATATATATATATATATATATATATATATATATATATATATATATATATATATATATATATATATATATGTCGTGCCGATTAGGTAAAACTGGTCAATTAGCAAGAACTCATTTAAAAATAGGTCCTTTCTAAAAATTTCTCTTATACGTTTAAAGATATATTTTTTTATTTATGTTAATGTAAAAAATTATAATTTTGTACCAAGAGAAACTTTGAAAACCTACCTAACCTTATAACAACAAGCGCAATTTAATTTAGCCTAACCCAACTAAATATATTTTAGATACGTTAACATAAATTTAATAATAAACAAACACAATGAAATATATTTTTTCGTTATGTTCAGAATGATTTGAAATTATTGCATACACAAATTTTCACTTGTCTATATGGCAAGATGAGCGTTGCTATTTAAGCCAAAATCGCAATTTTACCTAATCGGACACATATTATATATATATATATATATATATATATATATATATATATATATATATATATATATATATATATATATATATATATATATATATATAGTCTGTCGAATAATAAACTGGTCAATTAGCAGGAACTCATTTAAAATTAAGTCCTTTCTAAAATTTTATCTTATATGTTTAAAGATATATAGATTTTTTCATTTATGTTAAAGTAAAAATTAATATTTTAGTACCAAAAGAAACTTAGAAAACTTACCTAACCTTATTATATAGAGCGTAATTTAATTTAGCCTAATCCAAATAAATATATTTTAGATAAGTTCACAATAATTTAATAAGAAACAAACACAATAAAATATATTTTTTCGTTAGGTTCAGAATGATTTTTGCGAAATTACTGCTTTCGCAAATTTTACCTTGCCTTATTCTGCAAGAAGAGCGTTGCTATTTTAGCCAAAATCTCAAGTTTTACCTAATCGGCACGACATATATATATATATATATATAATATGTCCGATTAGGTAAAACGATTTTGCTTAAATAGCAACGCTCATCTGCCATATAAGACAAGTGAAAATTTGTGTATGCAATAATTTCGCCAAAATCTTTCTGAACATAACAAAAAATATATTTCATTGTGTTTGTTTATTATTAAATTATGTTAACGTATCTAAAATATATTTAGTTGGTTAGGCTAAATTAAATTGCGCTTGTTGTAATAAGGTTAGGTAGTTTTCAAAGTTTCTCTTGGTACAAAATTATAAATTCTTACATTAACATAAATGAAAAATATATCTTTAAACGTATAAGAAAATTTTAGAAAGGACTTAATTTTAAATGAGTTCTTGCTAATTGACCAGTTTCACCTAATCGGCACGACATATATATATATATATATATATATATATATATATATATATATATATATATATATATATATATATATATATATATATATATATATATATATATATATATATATATATATATATATATAATAGAGGGGCCACAGGAAGACTAATTGGTTGATGATGCAGTGTAGATGACTGTCCTCATTAACTGTTACTACTGCTAATGAGAGGCGCAACTTAGACAGGGAAGACTAATTGGTTGATGATGCAGTGTAGATGACTGTCCTCATTAACTGTTACTACTGCTAATGAGAGGCGCAACTTAGACAGGGAGGACTAATTGGCTGATGATGTGTTGATTCTTTAAGATCAACCTATTTATTGATTAAATTATAGTTAGAGCAAGGTGATAAACTTTAGGGATCACACAGAACCTGAGAAAAGCAATATATAACTACTGCTGCAAAAGGTCAGCGAATTTTACATCTCCTCAAGAATAACTTCTTTCATTGTAACTGTTTTTACATAGTTAAGATACTTATATATATATATATATATATATATATATATATATATATATATATATATATATATATATATATATATATATATATATATATATATATATATATATATATATATATAGAGGGGCCACAGATATATCAGATCACTTTTAGTTATAGCTACAGTGGGAGTAAAAGGTAAATGGGATACAAGGAAAATAGAAGCAGTAAGTAAGAGAGAGGTGAAGTTTTATAAACTAAAAGAGGAGGCTACACAAAGAGACATTACCGATGCCAGTGACACGTTCAAAACCAGTTAAAAATACATTCATTCTGGAATTTATTGTTATTTATGTTTACTCATAAAATAATAATTACCCCAATTAAATCATTTTATGTTGGCTATTCATTGTAACAGCATTCATTATAACACCCATATGAATTTTGAGTGTAAACGAAGGCTAAACTGTAAGTAGAGATACGGTTAAGGCCCTTATTGAATTGACCAATCATTTTATGACTTTTAGTGGCTAAGCACTTGCCTGTGAATGTTATTTAATAATATAAGACTGCGTTCCACCCGCACAGCCACTGTGGTAGCGCTGGAATACCACCTGGGGGAGTGCAACGGGGCATGTAGCCAGCATCTTCGAGTGTTCAGTATCGTGGTAGTAGCACTCTACGACCTACCTCTGCTGGTGCTAGTGTATGTGTCCAGCATATTGATGCTCCTGATGCTGCTACTGCTTCTTATTACAAGCTGTTACTACTGCTGCAAAAAAATAAAGGAAGATACAGACTTCAGAGACAGCATCAGCAGCAACCTTGACAAGGAGGACTAATTGATGCAGTGTAGATGACTGTCCTCATTAACTGTTACTACTGCTAATGAGAGGCGCAACTTAGACAGGGAAGACTAATTGGTTGATGATGCAGTGTAGATGACTGTCCTCATTAACTGTTACTACTGCTAATGAGAGGCGCAACTTAGACAGGGAGGACTAATTGGCTGATGATGTGTTGATTCTTTAAGATCAACCTATTTATTGATTAAATTATAGTTAGAGGAAGGTGATAAACTTTAGGGATCACACAGAGCCTGAGAAAAGCAATATATAACTACTGCTGCAAAAAGGTCAGCGAATTTTACATCTCCCCGAGAATAACTTCTTTCATTGTAACTGTTTTTACATAGTTAAGATACTTACTTTTAAATAAACAAAACTTATCACAAGGACCCCACTGGAAATAAGTCACGTTGTTATCCTGTTTTTATACACATATACTGCTATGTATTATAGTCTATGTTACTGTATTACTGTATACCTGAATAAATTTACTTACTTATAAAACAAGACAAAGACCTGGTAGACATAAGTTTGAGGATTGTTCTTTTACGTCTTCAGGTTTCTTCTCATTAAGTCTAGGCGAAGTTTAGTGCATTATGACAGGTTTGAGTCAGTAAATTTCATCTATATCATCTTCAGGAGTGTATAGTGTCTTTACAGGTCACTTCTCACGAAGCCTTCACGAAATTATTTAAATAATGGCAGGGTTGATTCAGTTCAGTTAAGTTGATTCAATTAAGTTCCACAAGGCACAGTACTCGCTTCCATTCTATTACTCATCCTCACATCTGACATAGACAGAGATGTCTTCCTTTGTGGATGACACCCGGATTGCCATGACAGTGACATCCATCGAAGACATCGCATGACTCGTAGCGGACATCAACCAAATCTTCATATGGGCCACTCAAACAATATGAAGTTCAATGAAGAGAAATTTCAACTACTCAGATATGGAAAACTTGAGGAAATCAAAACTGTATCAGGGTATACAACAAATTGTAAAATTAAGACACATGTGCAACATCTGGGTATCTTTATAGTAAACATTTCGCCATCCAGTGGCTTTATCAATACAAAATTCTAGGACATAATATGAAGAGTAGAACTATATACAAAAGATGAGGTAATCAGTCCATTGGACTTGGAGTTGGTGTGTTCACCACCATAGGTCTGGAGAATATGAAGATCAGGCAATGAGGCTTCTCCTTAAATAGGCGACAGCTGAAAGGGACGGGTAGGAGACAAAGGCATTGTCACTGGTAGGCGGAGTTCCCCAGTGGAAGTAGGTCATACCCAAATAGATGGGTTAGTTGTAGTAGTAGTCGTATCCGTGAAGAAGGTTATGTGCAGGTCCTCAGAATCAAGACTCCATGATGTTGCAGTGTCTGACAAATTGTACAAGAATGGTATACAATACCGACAATGTGAAATTAAGACACATGTGCAACATCTGGGTATCTTTATAGTAAACGTTTCGCCGATGTTGCACATGTGTATTAATTTCACATTGTCGGTCTTGTATACCATTCTTGTACAACAAATTGTAACCATACAATAGAGCGAAAAAGTTATGTGAAGGACCAGGGAGTGATAATGTCAGAGGATCTCCCCTTCAAAGACCACAACAACGTATCTACCGCATCTGCTAAGAAAATGATAGGATGGATAATGAGAACCGTCAAAACTAGGGACGCCAAGCCCATGATGATTCTCTTCAAATCACTTGTTCTCTCTAGGCTGGAATACTGCTGTACACTAACGGCCCCCTTCAAGGCTGGCGACATTGCTGACCTGGATAGTGTACAAAGAACTTTCAATGCACACATAAGTACGATAAGGCACCTAAATTACTGGGAACGGTTGAAGGTCCTTGATCTGTATTCCCTGGAACGCAGGCGAAAGAAATACATGATAATATTCACTAGGAAAATCCTAGAGGGATTAGTACCAAACTTGCACACGAAAATCACTCCATATGAAAGCAAAAGACTCGGCAGGAGAACAACATTTCCCCATTGAAAAGCAGGGGCGCCACAGTACACTGAGAGAATTAACAATAAGTGTCCGTGGCCCAAAACAGTTCAACTGCCTCCATGCATACATAAGGTAGATTAAAAATAGACCCCTGGCTGTCTTAAAGAAGGCACTGGTCAGGCACCTAAACTCAGTACCTGTATTATAATGGTGAGGCTGTTCCATGTACTATAATGATGAGGCTTTTCCATGCACTATAATGATGAGGCTTTTCCATGCACTATAATGGTGAGGCTGTTCAATGTACTATAATAGTCAAGCTGTTCCATGTACTATATTGGTGAGACTGTTCCATGTACTATATTGGTGAGGCTGTTCCATGTACTATAATGGTGAGGCTGTTCCATATACTATAATCGTGACGCTATTCCATGTACTATAATGGGGAAGCTGATCCATGTACTATAATAGTGAGGCTGTTCCATATACTATAATAGTGAAGCTGTTTCATGTACTCTAATGATGAGTCTGTTCCATGTACTATAATAGTGAGGCTGTTCCATATACTATAATCGTGACGCTGTTCCATGTACTATAATAGTGAAGCTGTTCCATGTACTATAATAGTGAGGCTGTTTCATGTACTATAATGGTGAGGCTGTTCCATGTGCGATAATGGTAAGGCTGTTCCATGTACTATAATGGTGATACTGTTCTATATACTATAATAGTGAGGCTGTTCCATGTACTAAAATATTGAGGCTGTTTCATGTACTATAATGGTGACGCTGTTCCATATACTATAATTGTGAAGCTGTTCCATGTACTATAATGGTGAGACTGTTATATGTACTATAATCGTGAGGCTGTTCCATGTACTATAATAGTGAGACTGTTCCATGTACTTTAATGGTGAAGCTGTTCCATGTACTATAATAGTGAAGCTGTTCCATGTACAATTATGTTGAGGCTGTTCCATGTACAATATATAATGGTGAGGCGGTTCCATGTACTATAATGGTCAAGCTGTTCCATGTACTATAATGGTGAGGCTGTTCTATGTACTTATAATGGTGAGGCTGTTCCATGTACTATAATGGTGAGGCTGTTCCATGTACGTTAATGGTGAAGTTGTTCCATGTACTATAATAGTGAGGCTGTTCCACATACTATAATGGTGAGGCTGTTCCACATACTATAATAGTGAGGCTGTTCCACATACTATAATAGTGAGGCTGTTCCATGTACTATAATGGTAAGGCTGTTCAATGTACTATAATGGTGAGGCTGTTTCATGTACTATATTGGTGACACTTTTCCATGTACTATAATTGTGAAGCTGTTCCATGTACTATAATAGTGAGGCTGTTCCATGTACTATAAAGGTCAAGCTGTTCCATATACTATAATGGTGAGACTGTTCCATGTACTTTAATGGTGAAGCTGTTTCATGTACTACAATGGTGAAGCTGTTCCATTTACTATAATGGTGAGGATGTTCCATGTACTATAATGGTGAGGCTGTTCCATGTACTTTAATGGTGAAGCTGTTCCATGTACTATAATGGTGAGGCTGTTCCATGTACTATAATATTGAGGCTGTTCCATGTACTATAATGGTGAAGCTGTTCCATGCACTATAATGGTGAGGATGTTCCATGTACTATAATATTGAGGCTGTTCCATGTACTATATTGGTTACGCTGTTCCATGTACTATAATGGTGAAGCTGTTCCATGTACTATAATAATGAGGCTGTTCCATGTACTATATTGGTTACGCTGTTCCATGTACTATAATAGTGAGGCTGTTCCATGTACTATAATGGTCAAGCTGTTCCACGTACTATAATAGTGAGACTGTTCCATATACTATAATAGTGAGGCTGTTCAATATACTATAATGGTAAGGCTTTTCCATTTACTATAATGGTGAGGCTGTTCCATGTACTATATTGGTGACGCTGTTCCATATACTATAATTGTGAAGCTGTTCCATGAACTATAATGGTGAGACTGTTATATATACTATAATGGTGAGGCTGTTCAATGTATTATAATTGTAAGGCTGTTCCATGTACTATAATAGTGAAGCTGTTCCATGTACTATAATGGTGAGACTGTTCCATGTACTTTAATGGTGAAGCTGTTCCATGTACTATAATGGTGAGGCTGTTCCATGTACTATAATGGTGAGACTGTTCCATGTACTTTAATGGTGAAGCTGGTCCATATACTATAATGGTGAGGCTGTTCCATGTACTATAATGGTGAGGCTGTTCCATGCACTATAATGGTGAGGCTGTTCCATGTACTTTATATAATAGTGAGGCTGTTCCATGTATTTTAATGGTCAAGCTGTTCCATGTGTTATAGTGGTGAGACTGTCCCATGTACTATAATGGTGAGGCTGTTCCATGTACTATAATGTTGAGACTGTTCCATGTACTAAAATTGTGAGGCTGTTCCATGTGCTATAATGGTGAGGCTGTTTCATATACTATAATCGTGACGCTGTTCCATGTACTATAATAGTGAAGCTGTTCCATGTACTATATTGGTGAAGCTGCTCCATGTACAATAATGGTGAGGCTGTCCCATATACTATAATGATGAAGCTGTTCCATGTAATATAATGGTGAGGCTGTTCCATGTACTATAATAGTGAGACTGTTATATGTACTATAATGGTGAGACTGTTATATGTACTATAATGGTGAGGCTGATATATGTACTACAATGGTGAGGCTGTTCCATGTACTATAATGGTGAAGCTGTTCCATGTACTATAATAGTGAGGCTGTTCCATGTACTTTAATGGTGAAGCTGTTCCATGTACTATAATCGTGAGGCTGATCCATGTACTATAATAGTGAGGCTGTTCCATGTACTATAATGGTCAAGCTGTTCCATGTGTTATAGTGGTGAGACTGTTCCATATACTATAATGGTGAGGCTGTTCCATGTACTATAATGTTGAGACTGTTCCATGTACTATAATTGTGAGGCTGTTCCATGTGCTATAATGATGAGGCTGTTCCATGTACTACAATGGTGAGGCTGTTCCATGTACTATAATGGTGAGGCTGTTCCATGTACTATATTGGTGACGCTGTTCCTTGTATTATAATAATGAGCTTGTTCCATGTTCTATATATAGTGGTGAGGCTGTTCCATGTACTATAATGGTCAAGCTGTTCCATGTAATATAATAGTGAGTCTGTTACATGTATTATAATGGTGAGGCTGTTCCATGTAGTATAATAGACTGTGCAATGCACTATAATGGTGAGGCTGTTCCAGGTACTATCATGGTGAGGCTGTTCCATATACTATAATCGTGACGTTGTTCCATGTACTATAATAATGAATCTCTTCCATGTACTATAATGGTGAGGCTGTTCCATGTACTATATTGGTGACGCTGTTCCATGTATTATAATAGTGAAGCTGTTCCATGTACTATAATGGTGAAGCTGTTCCATGTAATATAATGGTGAGTCTGTTCCATATACTATAATGGTGAAGCTTTTCCATGTACTATAATGGTGAAGCTGTTCCTTATAATATAATAGTGAGGCTGTTCCATGTACAATAACGGTGAGGCTGTTCCATGTACTATAATGGTTAAGCTGTTCCATGTACTATAATGGAGAGGCTGTTCTATGTACTATAATGGTGAAGCTGTTGCATGTACTAAAATGGTGTGACTGTTCCATGTACCATAATGGTGAGGCAATTCTATGTACTATAATAGTGAAGCTGTTCCATGTACTATAATGGAGAGGCTGTTCTATGCACTATAATGGTGAAACTTTTCCATGTACTAAAATAGTTAGGCTGTTCCATGCACTATAATGGTGAGGCTGTTCCATGTACTATAATATTCAAGCTGTTCTATATACTATAGAGGTGAGACTGTTCCATATACTATAATATTGAGGCTGTTCCATGCACTATAATGGTGATGCTGTTCCATGTACTATATATAATAGTGAGGCTGTTCCATATACTTTATTGGTGAAGCTGTTCCATGTGTTATAGTTGTGAGACTGTTCCATATACTATAATGGTGAGGCTGTTCCATGTACTATAATGTTGAGACTGTTCCACGTACTATAATGGTGAGTCTGTTCCATATACTATAATCGTGACGCTGTTCCATGTACTATAATAGTGAAGCTATTCCATGTACTATAATGGTGAGGCTGTTCCATGTACTATAATGATGAAGCTGTTCCATGTAATATAATGGTGAGCTGTTCCATGTATCTAAATAGTGAGCTGTTCCATGACTATAATGGTGAGGCTGTTCCATGTACTATAATGGTGAGGCTGTTCCATGTCTTAATGAGTGAGGCTGTTCCATATACTATAATCGTGACACTGTTCCATGTACTATAATGGTGAAGCTGTTCCATGTACTATAATGGTGAGACTGTTCCATGTACTATAATAGTGAGGCTGTTCCATGTACTCTAATGATGAAGCTGTTCCATGTACTATAATGGTGAGGCTGTTCCATATACTATAATGGTGAAGCTTTTCAATGTACTATATTGGTGAAGCTGTTCCAAGTACTATAATGGTGGGGCTGATCCATGTACTATAATAGTGAAACTGTTCCATGTACTATAATAGTGAAGCTGTTCCATGTACTATAATGGTGAGAGTGTTCCATTTCTATAATGTGAGTTCATGTGCTATATGGTGAAGCTGTTCCGTATACTATAATGGTGAGGCTGTTCCATGTACTATAATGGTGAAGCTGTTATATGTACTATAATGTAGAAGCTGTTCAATGTACTATAATGGTGAGGCTGTTCCATGTACTATAATGGTGAAGCTGTTCCGTATACTATAATAGTGAAGCTGTTCCATGTACTATAATAGTGAGCTTGTTCCATGTTCTATATATAGTGGTGAGGCTGTTCCATGTACTATAATGTTCAAGCTGTTCCATGTACTATAATGGTGAGACTGTTCCATGTACTATAATGGTGAGGGTGTTCCATGTAGTATAATAGTGAGACTGTGCAATGCACTATAATGGTGAGGCTATTCCATATACTATAATCGTGACGCTGTTCCATGTACTATAATGGTGAAGCTGTCCCATGTACTATATAGTGAGCTGTCATGACTATAATGGTGAGGCTATTCCATATACTATAATCGTGACGCTGTTCCATGTACTATAATGGTGAAGCTGTTCCATGTACTATATTAGTGAGGCTGTTCCATGTACTATAATGGTGAGGCTGTTCCATGTACTAAATTAATGAAGCTGTTCCATGTACTATAATGGTGACTGTTCCATGTACTATAATGGTGAGGCTGTTCCATGTACTATAATGGTGAGGCTGTTCCATGTACTATAATGGTGAGGCTGTTCCATGTACTATAATGGTGAAGCTGTTAAATGTACTATAATGGTGAGGCTGTTCCATGTACTATAATGGTGAGGCTGTTCTATGTACTTCTATTAATGAAGCTGTTCCATGTACTATAATGGTGAGGCTGTTCCATGTACTATAATGGTGAGGCTGTTCCATGTACTATAATGGTGAGGCTGTTCCAGTAACAAATGTATATGCTAAGATCTGTGTAGTATACAATAACAAATTTTAGCGTAGGTAATATGAGTGAGTAAACTCACTCATAATAACGCGAAATCTTAAGACAAAAGAAATGAAGGATTTGAGGGGCAGTTATGCAGTGGTTTTTCTCGAAAAGATTACTTATATATTACCGTATGTTGGTATCTTGTGTATTTATGTCATAAAAGGTTTATATTTACTTTTGAGTAATTATTTATTCACAGTATTTTTTAATATTACCTTATCTTCTTATTATGTATTTATTATTATTATTTTATGTATTGCTTTACACACGTTCCTGAAGTATGGCAGTATTTTGTGTATTTATATTTATACCTTTTGTAATTAAGATGGAAATTACTAATTTATCTGAAGGTTTGCATATTTTTTTGTCTGCATCATATCTTGTATTTTTAATTCCTGGTATTAGTGTATTGAAATCAAACTCAATTTACACAATAAACGATCCTCGAGGTTTTTAAAATGCTCCCCTAAGTTCCACCTGAAGATATTATATTATTGATATAAATCATTTAGGGATCCATATTAAAAACACTGATGTCAATTAAAACACTGATGTCAATTAAAACACTGATGTCAATTAAAACACTGATGTCAATTAAAACACTGATGTCAATTAAAACACTGATGTCAATTGAAACACTGATGTCAATTAAAACACTGATGTCAATTAAAACACTGATGTCAATTAAAACACTGATGTCAATTAAAACACTGATGTCAATTAAAACACTGATGTCAATTAAAACACTGACGTCAATTAAAACACTGATGTCAATTAAAACACTGATGTCAATTAAAACACTGATGTCAATTAAAACACTGACGTCAATTAAAACACTGATGTCAATTAAAACAATGATGTCAATTAAAACAATGATGTCAATTAAAACACTGATGTCAATTAAAACAATGATGTCAATTAAAACACTGATGTCAATTAAAACACTGATGTCAATTAAAACAATGATGTCAATTAAAACACTGATGTCAATTAAAACACTAACGTCAATTAAAACACTGATGTCAATTAAAACACTGATGTCAATTAAATCACTGATGTCAATTAAAACACTGATGTCAATTAAAACACTGCTAGTACCAAATGTTACAGCTGCCCTTGCCAATATTGCTAGGCCTTTTTTCCCGCCCTTGAATATCAAACGGGTACCTTTTTTTCTTAATTCATATTCGTCCGTAGTCTGGGGCATTTCTGTTCTACAATTTTATTTCATTTTAATTTCTTTCTCAGAAGAGACAGTGGTAGTTTTAGGACTTGTTTATTGTAAGTCTTGTGTCATCCTTGGACTGTGATTCTATAGTTAACTCTACATGTATTTATCTTATAACTGCAGGTTTTGGACGGAGGCTTCACGGGAATTAATAATCAACTCAGGAATGCTGTTTGTACTTGCATAAAGTGTGATTCTTTCTGCGTTATGAAATGATTATTGATTATTGAAGTTTTTTTCATATCATTCTCTTCGAAATATTGGTTGATGTACTAAAAAATGTAATCCAATAATATTCACTTGAAAATAATAATATAATATACACTTGGAAAATCTTAGAGTGACTAGTTCCTAATTTGCACACGAAAATCACTTCTTACGATAACAAAAGACTGGGCAGGAGATGCAACATTTCCCCAATGAAAAGCAGGGGCGCCGCGAGTACCCTAAGAGACAACGCAGTAGTGTCAGGGGCCCAAGACTGTTCAACTGCCTTCTAGCATACATAAGGGGGAATACCAATAGACACTTGGCTGTCTTCAAGCAGCTGGACAGACACCTAATGTCAATACCTGATCAGCAGGGCTGTGGCTTGTACGTCGGTCTGCGTGCGGCAGCAGTAACAGCCTGGTTGATCAGACTGATCAACCAGGCGCGAGTTGATCCATAAAACCCTCTCCAAGTATAATCTCTATTTAAAGGTTGGGAGTAGATTTCATTTTTAGTGCACAACCCCATCCTAGTATATTTTCAAACCTCCATAATAATTGTAAGTATTGAACTGTTTTTATAAACGGTGTTTTACTTCTTGAGTGATACATATTACACATATTGAAGAGCTATAGAGGGTTAGCTGAGTTTGATTTAAACCATACCATGGATGGCGAGGGTTTGAACCCGTCATATGGTTTGTGATTTAGTGAGTCTGAGTTTGATTTGTTTTTTGCGTAAGCGGTTGACACTAGCAAGCGGTTGACACTAGCAAGCGGTTGACACTAGCAAGCGGATGACACTAGCAAGCGGATGACACTACCAAGTAGATGTCACTGATAAGTGAATGTCATTGATTAAGTGATATTAGTGAAAATTGGAGTTCAGTGACATGTGGGTGTCATAGTATACCCGGCTGGTATTTCAGAATACTTGGCAGATAATACAGTGTGCATGTATGATTATTATTATTATTATTATTATTATTATTATTATTTGATGTTTATATGTAGTTGTTGTTAATAACAATAATTATAAGATAATAATAATAACAATGATTATCATCATTATTTTTATTATTATTATTATTATTATTATTATTATTATTGATGTTTATATGTAGTTGTTAATAACAATAATTATAAGATAATAATAATAATAATAATAATAATAATATTATTATTATTATTATTATTATTATTATTATTATCATCAGTGATGTTTATATGTAATTGTTGTTAATAACAATAATTATAAGAAAATAATAATAATAATAATAATAATAATAATAATAATAATTTTTATTATTATTATTATTATTATTATTATTATTATATTATTTTGAAGAATAATATAAAATATGTTTGAGAAAGAGACAGGTAACATAGAAGATAAATATTATTTGCATGGGTTACACTGCACAACTGAGCACATTTTCCAGAATTCTTCCATTAAAAAGCGAAAAAAATGAAGCCTATTGTACACAGCCTAATATCAGTCCAAACTTTTTTCGAAGTAAAATTGACCAGCGTTTATGTTATAAATAAGTCCCCTCAGGGGAGGTTCCTTGACGCTGGTGAGGGGCTCTTGATCTAGGGAATTGGATCTGTGCTCCAGTTCCCTGAATTGAGCCTGAATACCTCCCATCCCCCCCCTCCACAGGCGCTGTATAAACCTACCATCTTAGATCTCCCCCATGATTATAATAATAATAATAATAATAATAATAATAATAATAATAATAATAATAATTAAAAAAAATTAAGAAATTAAGTAGATCAGCAAGTAAGAAAGTAATTAAGTAAATAAATTTAATTTACAGTAAGTTTTGTGTATATAACGTACATAATTTTAACAGTCTAACTCTGTGACTTATTTCTGACCAGACGAGACATTCTTCAGTTATTTCAGACAGTCGTTTAATAATAAAGCGCATTAAAACTTATACAACATGAATTCATTACAGGAAAGCACGACAAAATATGCATTTTCTAGTAATATCACAAAATTCATCAAAATTTTGCACCTACAAGTCCTAAACCCCAAAAATATTTCATCCATTCCATAAGACGCATCACTCACTGAAGACTGATGTTGTACAGAATCCCATTATTTCAATCAGGTGGAAACGCTAAACCCGTGCCCTGGTGGCTAAAGCTCTCGCTTCACATGGCGAGCGTCTGGGTTCGATTCTCAGCGAGGGTAGAAACATTGGGTGTGTTTCTTTACACCGGTTGTCTATGTTCACCCATCAGTAAAATGGGAACCTGGGTGTTAGTCGACTGGTGTGGGTGGCATCTCGAGACTAGTGGCTTTCTATATAGTAGTATGTCATTAATGTCAGCTAGGACTGTATACCTTGTACATGTACTTGTAGAAATAAAGATGTTATATTGTATTATGTAATATTATATTATATATTGCATAGCGCCTGTGAATATGAGTTATTCAGATTCGATTCAAGGAAGGGAAGAAGGAATCCATTTCTTTGGATCAAGAGCCTCTCACCAGTATTGGGACACCCCATTCCTCTCCTCGTGGAAACGTACTTCAGTTACTTAATAAGAACATAAGAAAGAAGGAACACTACAGCAGGCCTACTGGCCCATGCGAGGCACGTCCAAGTCACCTCCCGGCTTAAACCAATGACCCACCTAATCAGGTCAGGTCACATCCACTTACGGAAGGAGCACAAACTAGTCAGGTCCAACTCACATCCACTCATGAATTTATCCAACCTACTTTTAAAAGTACACAACGTCTAAGCATCTATGACGGTACTCAGGAGTTTGTTCCACTCATCCACAACTCTATTACCAAACCAGTGCTTTACTATTTCCTTCCTGAATCTGATTTTTTCAAACTTAAAGCCATTGCTGCGAGTCCTGCCTATGCTAGATATTTTTAGCACGCTACTTACATTTCCTTTATTTATTCCTGTTTTCCATTTATACACCTCAATCATATCCCCCTAATTCTACGCTTTTATAGAGAGTGCAGATTCAAGGCACTCAGTCTATCCTCATAGGGAAGATTTCTGATACATAGGATCAACTTTGTCATCCTCCATTGTACGTATTCCAATGCATTTATATCCATTCTGTAATATGGTGACCAAAACTGGGCAGCATAATCTAAATGAGGCCTAACCAAAGATAAATAAAGTTGAAGAACAACCTGAGGACTTCTATTATTTATACTTCTTGATATGAAGCCAAGGATTCTGTTAGCTTTATTGCGAACACTTATGCACTGTTGTCTTGGCTTCAGATTACTGTTAACCAGAACTCCCAAATCATTTTCGCAATCAGTAATATTAAGATCAACATTATTTAGTTTAAATGTGCCATGGTTATTTTCTTGTTAAGTGTTTAGAACTTTGCATTTGTCTATATTAAACTACATCTGCCACTTCTCCGACCACTGCATCAATCTATTCACATCTTCCTGGAGTGCTCTAATGTCCTCAATACAATGAATTAGGCTACCTATTATGGTGTCATCAGCAAACTTGCTTATGTCGCTATTTATTCCCTCATCATAAATTTTGAAAAACAAAGGGCCCAACACTGACCCCTGTGGAACACCGCTCGTGACGCGCCCCCACTCTGATTTTTCCTCATTGATGCAAACTCTCTGCTGCCTATCTGTCAACCATGACTCTACCCAGGAAAAATAATTCTTCTCTTATTCCGTGTGTCTTGATTTTTCTCAATAGTCTCTGATGTGGAACTCTGTCAAAAACCTTACTGAAGTCCATATACACAATATCATATTCATTACTATGATCTACCTCCTCAAATACCTTGGTGAAAAAGGTAAGTAAATTCGCAAGGCAGGAACGCCCCTGTGTAAAACCGTGCTCAGATTCATTAATCAATTTATGCCTTTCAAGATGGCTACGAATTGCCTCGGCAATTATTGATTCTATAAATTTTCCCACTATGGAGGTAAGGACCTGTCACCTGCCTTGTAAATAGGTATTTCATTTGCCATTTTTCGCTTGTATGGCACTATGCTAGACAATTCATCAGGGCCTGGGGATTTGTTAGGTTTTAATTTCTCTATTTGTCTGAGGACCATGTCACTAGTTACCCCAATCGTTCATTGTTTATTATCATCCTGTTCTACATAATTTATTATTTCTGGAATTTTTCTAGTATCTTCCTGAGTAAAAACAGAGAGGAAATAAGAGTTAAAATTTTCCCACATTTGTTTATCATTGTCAGTGATCTGACCTGAGTTACTTTAGAGTGGGCCGATGTTTTCCCTAATCTTACTTCTATATACCTGAAAGAAACCTTCTGGGTTAGTCTTCAAATCCTTTGCCACTTTTGCTTCATAATCTCTTTTAGCTTTTCTTGTTCCTTTTTTTATTTCTCTCTTTAATTGAATATATTGATATCTTAACTTCTGATCCCCTCTCTTGATACGCCAATATATGCAATGATATGTTTTAAAGTATTGTTTATCCATTTGGGATAATTTTTGGTTGATCTAATTTCTCTACTTGGAACATGAGTTGTCTGGGCAGCTTGAACTATGCTCTAAAAAACGTCATATTGGTAACCAACACCACCTACCTGACCCATAGTCAGGTCGTTCCAATTTAGCCCACCCAGGTAATTTCTCAGTCCCATGAAATCGGTCATGCGGAAGTCTGGGACGGAGACGTGATTGCAGTTATTTGGGTAATTCCATGAAGTATTGAAACTAAGTGATTTGTGATCGTTTTCCCCAAGCTCATCATTAACATCAAGATTATTAATTAGTGATTCCTTGTTGGCAAGAACCAAGTCAAGTAGATTGTTTCCTCTAGTTGGTTCTGTCACAAACCGTTTTAAAAAGCAATCCTGAACCGTATCAAGAAAGTCACTAGACTCAAGATTTCCTGTCATATTGTTCCAATCACTTTGTCTAAAGTTAAAATCTCCCATTAACAAGAGATTTTCATATCTAGACGCCTCGTGAATTTCGTCCCATAGCAGATTACTGTACTCCCTATCAAGATTTGGGGGCCAAATTAATTTGCCAAGACCCTCGAGAAACTAGCCAAACATTCTGTGTTCGATGCTTCTAATCTTATATTTTGTCTAACACAACAATTTAAATAATCTCTGACATACATCGCCACTCGTTAATGTTGACCTTATCAATGTGGAATAGTTTATAGCCTTGTATGTGGCATTCAGAAGGCATTTCTCTATCAGTTTGAACCAGGTCTCCGTTATAGCAATAATATCTATATTACCTGCACATGCAAGTAATCTTAGCTCATCTATCTTATTTCTTGGACTCCTACTATTAGTATAGTTAACCTTAAGGGTGCTAATCACTCCTTGCAGTCTAGTCTCTCTTTGTTTGAATACTGTCTTCTAAACATATCCCTGAGGTATCCTGGTAATATCTGCTGATTTCAACTTTTGTACTGAAGCTTGATTGTTTCTCACACTCACCTATACATCTATAACCTATCTGTTTAAAGTCATAGACTAGTCAGCAATGGCCCCCTCAATCGAATTGGCCAATGCAAGCACTCCGGCCCTTGAGAGGTGTGCCCCATCCCTCGCATACATATCACGTTTGCTTTAAAATTTGTCCAAGTTATCAATGAATGGGATTGCAAATTCCTTGCAGTACCTGTCCAGCCAACAATTTTCACAAATTGCCCTAGACATCCATTCATTGCCCACTCCTCTTCTAAGAAAGATGCTACATAGATACTTCATAGATAAGGCTTTGTGAAGTTAATTAAAAATGAAATCTATGAAGGAAGTTAGCGGGACACACCAACACTGAATCTAACAATGTGTCGTGTCTGGCAAAAATAACACGAAAGTATACTTTCAAAGGGGACACTAAATTTTTAAAACTACGAAGTGCCATGAATACGTAAGTGTTCAATATTTCTCAGACTTTTCCTAAGTTCTATTTTTCTAAGTATTCAGTTATTTTAAGAAGATCCAAATTTATTTCGATTTATTCTATAAAACTGTCAAATTGACACATTAAGAGTCCAAATTCTATACAAAAATACTACCCCCATTTACGATACATCAGCAGCAGTTAGTGTTAAAGCCGATAAGAAGAGACATTCTCTAGTCATTACTTGGAAACCAATTTATTTAATAAAATTGACAATTTAACAGTTACACAGTTCAAAAAGCCAAGCTTTTTTTTTTCTAATAAAGCCCACCCTTACTGAAAATTTGAAGACTATCAGAAAAGGTATTCTCCAGTAATTTACCAGAATCCTATGATTTCAAGTTCTTTAACAATGAGAGTAAAATTCAACACTGCACATACACTGCATATACACTGCACATACACTGCATATCCACTGCATATACACTGCACATACACTGCACATACACTGCATATACACTGCACATACACTGCACATACACTGCATATACACTGCACATACACTGCACATACACTGCACATACACTGCACATACACATGCTGGATTAACAACGCATCATTCTTCTTATGGAACGCACCAGTGTTAAAATTTTGAGGCCGATCAGAAGAGGCTTTCTTTATACACTGAGTTGAAACTAGAATCACAAATTATTGATTTAAAATGGCAAATTGGGATTAATGTTGTCCAGTAACAACGCGAACTACGAATTCTGGAACATACACTTGGGCTGAAAATTTGAAGCCGATCAGAGGAGACATTCTCCAGTTATCGCAGTCAAGCAATTCCAAGTTGTTCATCGAATTTGCTATATTGACGAATTTGCGGCCCACAAAACGTTTTATGTATTTCATACGATCATTCAGTCATTAAAGACTGATGCCATTAAGATAGGTTTTATTTTATTCAGGGGGGAAATTGCTGAAGTATTAGGGGTCATATAGGGCCTGAAGAATGCAATGCATTCAGATTCGAGCCAAAGAAAGGGAGGACGAGTCCCGTTCCTTGAATCAAGAGCTCGTCACCAGCCTCAAGGCAAAATAATGTAATAAAAACTAAATAATTTCGAGTTTAAATGTAAAATTAAACCTCAAATTTCATTAAATATACCATCCTCTACTCACTAGGATACATCAGTGCTAACATTTTGAAGCTACACATAAGAGGCTTGTAAAAGTTCTTTCGGAAAAGGTTTATAAGCAGACATTGACTGGTCATCTGGCAACTCTTGCTAATGCCAGAAGGGCAGGTCCCCAAATGGGCTGGTTACCCAGCCACCTGGTCGGTCCATCTCAAGACTTCAAACAATACAATCTGCGGATAGAAGGATAGACTAACAGTCTTGCTATACTTATGTTATTGAAATAAATGTATGATATCCATAGACCACTGATTATGTCCCATCATTATTCAATACATAATTTTATGTTTTCTGCCGAACAAAACACCGATGGTGCAGAGGTTGCTGGATACTTTCAATAATTAGTCATCAACTCCGACCTACAAATATTACAATCATTGATTAAAATTGGACTTTTATAGAATTAAAACTGAATTCGACTAGATTCTTCTCTAGAATTCTAAATACATTTTATGAGGTCATGTAAAGCCTATTTCCATCGATTCTACTTCCGAAATATCGAAAACTGAGAGTGAGAGTAATGAATGACAGTAGACTTTGCTTCTTGCCCCGAGTAATTGTTCGCCTCTCGTATAACTGTCATCCAAAGGTGCTACCTGCCTCTTAGGGACCACAAAGGTACGAAAGCCAAGGTTCTGGATTTCTTTGAGCAGTTTCAAGGGTTTGTAAATTCAATAAATGGTTTATGACGTCTTGTAGCTGTGATTTCGGTATTTGATGCAGTTTATTTCTGATCATCCTATGCTTTAAGGTCCATTTGAGGGTCAGAGTATGTCTAGAGGACCCTAGAAATCGTTTATTAAGGGTGACCCGCCCTGAGAAATCGGGAAATCGGCCAAAAAAAAAGAAATATATTAGCATAATTTGACCCTTATATTCGGTCTATTACAGTTCTCTCATTATCAGTGATTTCGGGTAGTCCAAATAGCCCAAAATTTAGTTAGCCAATTTATTTTTCATTAATTTTTAATAATTTCATTTTCAAAATAGACCAAAACATAAAACGTAGGCATCCTAGTCACTAAGACAACCTTCCCTCTCTTCATTAGTTACGCCGCCAGGCCTCTCCTATATCACAGTTGTCCTCCATTGTGAATACAACGTTTTTCTTTCTTATTTCTCGTCTAATAAACCTTGGCCAAGCATTCCGGGCGAAGCCAGTAGTTGTTGCAGAATTATGAGAACAAAGTCATATTTCAGGGCTAGTGTTGGAAGAGTGAGAGAGGGGGGGGGGAGGGATCAAAGAAAGAAGGCACCCAGGAAAGAAGGCACCCAGGAAAGAAGGCACTCAGGAAAGAAGGCACCCAGGAAAGAAGGCACCCAGGAAAGAAGGTACCCAGGAAAGAAGGCACCCAGGAAAGAAGGCACCCAGGAAAGAGGGCACCCCAGCAAAGAAGGCATTCAGGAAAGAGGGCACCAAGAAAAGAGGGCACTCAGGAAAGAGAGCACCCAGGAAAAGAGTTCCAAAGGATCCCGTCAATTTAACTATATATCTTCCAGACTAACCAGTGACACAAAGAAACCGTCAAAAGAACTCTAAAAGCCCCCAAATTCGCAAATTTAGCTACATTTGCAATTATTTCAAAGAATTCCTCAGGTATACATAGGCCAAGTTGTTGTTGTTATTATTACTGATATTATTTCTATTAATAATAACAATAATAATAATAACAATAATAATAATAATAATAATAATAATAATAATAATAATAATAATAATAATAATAATAATAATAATTTTATTATTATTATTAACAAAAATAATATCAATAACAATAATATTATTATCAAATTAAGCGCTAAACCAGCAAGCGTCACACAGAGCTGCCAAAGACAACCCTGTAAGCATTCACGCCAAACAAAGCTCTTTATCCAATAATAAGGATACGACTAAGAAACTCTACAACACGGAAGTGTTTAGATTCTTCTGTGCTGACGGAAGCTGCTATGGAGATTCTACCTACCATCATGCAAATTATATTATCGAGAAAACTGCTGAAATTATTTAGCAACTGATAAAAATCCCTATATAAGGTAATAATGCAGCATTACTTTTTAAGCTACAATTGATAGTTTTCTTGAAAATTATTCAACCAGAATAAGCAAGCATTTTTGCAATTTTTAAAGTTAGTTAGTTCAGACTCTCAGGTAAGGACCCACTAGGGGCGAGGGGGAAGTGGGGACAGAAGAAGAATAGCCGGTGAGAGGAAGAGCTTAAGTAGAAGAGAAAGAGTCAGAACTAAACCCAACAGTCTAACTACTTATTAATTTTTAAATAGCTATTATGTGTTATTTTATTCCATTAAATAATATATTTTCATGAAAACTTAAAATGGCAAGTGATTAAATTTATTTTAATAATACATAATTTTCAAATTACTATAATTATAAAAGAAGACCTATATGTATATGTGACTCGCTTTCAGTTAATTAGTAATTACGAAGATACTGAGACATTGTTTTTAGTATAGTGATTAACAAAACTGTGAGTTATAATGATATCTGACAAATGAAATATTATACGCAAAATTTTAAGGGTTTTCACATAAATATTATACAACGTTACATCATTACTGACAAACCATCTATTTCGGTCGTAGATAAAATTTAAAATAACAGAATATATATATACTATGTATATATATATATATATATATATATATATATATATATATATATATATATATATATATATTTTATATATATATATATATATATATATATATATATATATATATATATATATATATATATATATATATATATATATATATATATATATATATATATATGCAAAAGATCACAGTAAACAGGTGATATCAAAATATGCAAGACAACCACTATGAAAAATAGAAGAATTCCAAGCGCTTCGTGACTACTCACATTATCAAGGAACTATAAAAGGAAACATGACAAGAAAACTTATAAAGGGGCAGAATATAAGAACATAAGAACATAAGAAAGGAGGAACACTGCAGCAGGCCTGTTGGCCCATACTAGGCAAGTCCTTCACAATCCATCCCACTAACAGAATAATTGCCCAACCTAATTTTCAATTCTATCCAAGAAATATGCTTTAATGATTCTATTAACTCAAGTGCGAGTCCCACTCAAATCCAACCCTCTCACTCATGTATTTATCCAACCTAAATTTGAAACTGCCCAAGGTCCTAGCTTCAATAACCCTACTAGGCAGACTGTTCCACTCATCAACTACCCTATTTCCAAACCAATATTTTCCTATTTCCTTTCTAAATCTAAACTTATCCAATTTGAATCCATTATTGCGGGTTCTCTCTTGGAGAGATATCCTCAAGACCTTATTTATATCCCCTTATTAATACCCATCTTCCACTTATATACCTCGATCATGTCTCCTCTCATTCTTCGTCTTACAAGTGAATGTAATTTAAGGGTCTTCAATCTTTCTTCGTAAGGAAGATTTCTAATGCTATGTATTAATTTAGTCATTCTACGCTGAATGTTTTCTAACGAATTTATATCCATTCTGTAAAATGGAGACCAGAACTGAGCTGCGTAATCTAGGTGAGGCCTTACTAATGACGTATAAAGCTGTAATATAACCGCTGGACTTCTGTTGCTTACACTTCTTGATATAAATCCCAGTAATCTATTTGCTTTATTTCTTACGGTTAGGCATTGCTGACTTGGTTTAAGGTTGCTGCTACCATAACCCCCAAATCCTTTTCGCATTCTGTACGGCTGAGTTCAACATTATTAGCTGGTAGGTGCTAGGGTTATGAACATTCCCGAGCTTTAGAACTTTGCATTTATCTACATTGAACTGCATCTGCCATTTTTCTGACCAGGAATTGAGTTTGTCTAAATCCTCCTGAAGTTCCGTGACATCTACGTCTGAATCGATTATCCTACCTATCTTCGTGTCATCAGCGAATTTGCTCATTTCACTAGTAATTCCTCGTCAAGGTCATTTATATATATTATAA
>WNWK01013268.1:0-56061 GCA_009830355.1 Cherax destructor
TAAAAATAACTTTGGGCATCTTACTGACAAGGAGAATGATATGTGCTCTATTTTTAATAATTATTTTCTCTCGGTTTTCACACAGGAAGACATTAATAATATCCCAGTAATTAATTTTACAGAGGCCCAGAAGAAGATAAATTATGTAATATCACAGTCACTAGCGAAATGATTATGAAACAGCTGGACCGACTGAAACAAAATAAATCGCCGGGTCCTGATGAGCTTTTTGCAAGGGTTCTTAAAGAATGCAAAATGGAACTCTGTGAACCAATATCTAACATTTTTAATTTATCTCTTCAAACAGGTGTAGTGTCTGATATGTGGAAGATGGCTAATGTAATTCCTTTTTTTAAAGCAGGGGACAAGTCACTACCGTCAAACTACCGCCCAATAAGCTTGACCTCAATTGTAGGCAAATTACTAGAGTCAATTATAGCTGATATTATTAGAAGCCATCTAGATAACCATAATTTGATTAATGATACCCAGCATGGATTCACGGGGGGCCGTTCCTGCCTATCTAATTTATTAACCTTCTTCAGTAAAGCTTTTGAGGCTGTTGATCACGATAAAGAAATTCGATATTGTTTATTTAGACTTTAGTAAGGCTTTTGATAGAGTACCACACCAGAGACTGTTAAAGAAAGTGGCAGCTCATGGCATTGGGGAAAAGTGCTGTCATGGATCGAGTCATGGCTCACCAATAGGAAGCAGAGTGTGCATAAATGGGGTTAAATCCGAATGGGGACTTGTAACAAGTGGTGTTCCACAGGGATCAGTCTTAGGCCCATTGTTATTTATAATATATATCAATGACCTTGATGAGGAATTACTAGTGATATGAGCAAATTCGCCGACGACACGAAGATAGGTAGGATAATTGATTCAAACATAGATGTCATAGAACTTCAGGAAGATTTAGACAAACTTAATTCGTGGTCAGAAAAGTGGCAGATGCAGTTCAATGTAGATAAATGCAAGGTTCTGAAGCTCGGGAGTGTCCATAACCCAAGCACTTATAAGTTAAATAACGTAGAACTTAGCCATACAGATTGCGAGAAGGACTTGGGGGTGATGGTAAGCAGCAACCTTAAACCAAGACAGCAATGCCTAAGCGTACGTAATAAGGCAAATAGATTACTGGGATTTATATCAAAAGTGTTAGCAACAGAAGTCCAGAGGTTATATTACAGCTTTATACATCATTAGTAAGGCCTCACCTAGATTACGCAGCTCAGTTCTGGTCTCCATATTACAGAATGGACATAAATTCGTTAGAAAACATTCAGCGTAGAATGACTAAATTAATACATAGCATTAGAAATCTTCCTTACGAAGAAAGATTGAAGACCCTAAAATTACATTCACTTGTAAGAGCGTAGAATGAGGAGACATGATCGAGGTATACAAGTGGAAAATGGGGTATTAACAAAGGGGATATAAATAAGGTCTTGAGGATATCTCTCAAGAGAGAACCCGAAATAATGGATTCAAGTTAGATAAGTTTAGATTTAGAAAGGATATAGGAAAGTATTGGTTTGGAAATAGGGTAGTTGATGAGTGGAACAGTCTGCCTAGTAGGGTTATTGAAGCTAGGACCTTGGGTAGTTTCAAATTTAGGTTGGATAAATTCATGAGTGAGAGGGGTTGGATTTGAGTGGGACTCACGCATGAGTGGGTAGAATTGTCAAAGCTTATTTCTTGGGTAGCATTGAAAATTGGGTTGAGCAAATATTCTGTTAGTGGGACGGATTGTGATGGACCTGCCTAGTATGGGCCAACAGGCCTGCTGCAGTGTTCCTCCTTTCTTATGTTCTTATGTTCTTATTTACAGTATAAGAAATCTCCCGTATGAAGATAGACTTAGAGCATTGAATCTCCACTCTCTGGAGAGACGTAGAATGAGGGGAGATATCATCGAGGTGTACAAGTGGATGATGGGCATAAACAAAGGAGATATTAATAAAATACTGAGGATATCGAACCAAGTAAGAACCAGAAATAACGGATTTAAATTGGATAAATTTAGATTTAGAAAGGACATAGGCAAGTACTGGTTTTCGAACAGAGTTGTAGATGCGTGGAACAATCTTCCGAGTAGGGTGATAGAGGCTAGGACCTTGGGTGGCTTTAAAAAGAGATTGGACAAATATATGAGTGGGAGGGGCTGGGTTTGATTAGTGTCGTGAGTACAGGAGTAAATTCTTAGGTAGTGGTGGTTTTGATAAGGACTTGCCTTGTATGGGCCAGTAGGCCTTCTGCAGTGTTCCTCCATTCTTATGTTCTTATGACTCGATCCATGACAACACTTTTCCCCCAATGCCATGAGCAGCCACTTTCTTTAACAGTCTCTGATGTGGTACTCTATCAAAAGCCTTACTAAAATCCAAATAAACGATATCGAATTCTTTATCATTATCAACTGCCTCAAAAGCCCCACTGAAAAAAGTTAACAAATTAGTTAGGCAGGAACGGCCCCTGGTGAATCCATGCTGAGTATCATTAGACAAACTTAATTCGTGGTCAGAAAAGTGGCAGATGCAGTTCAATGTAGATAAATGCAAGGTTCTGAAGCTCGGGAGTGTCCATAACCCAAGCACTTATAAGTTAAATAACGTAGAACTTAGCCATACAGATTGCGAGAAGGACTTGGGGGTGATGGTAAGCAGCAACCTTAAACCAAGACAGCAATGGCTAAGCGTACGTAATAAGGCAAATAGATTACTGGGATTTATATCAAGAAGTGTTAGCAACAGAAGTCCAGAGGTTATATTACAGCTTTATACATCATTAGTAAGGCCTCACCTAGATTACCAGCTCAGTTCTGGTCTCCATATTACAGAATGGACATAAATTCGTTAGAAAACATTCAGCGTAGAATGACTAAATTAATACATAGCATTAGAAATCTTCCTTACGAAGAAAGATTGAAGACCCTAAAATTACATTCACTTGTAAGACGTAGAATGAGGGAAGACATGATCGAGGTATACAAGTGGAAAATGGGTATTAACAAGGGGATATAAATAAGGTCTTGAGGATATCTCCAAGAGAGAACCCGCAATAATGGATTCAAGTTAGATCAGTTTAGATTTAGAAAGGATATAGGAAAGTATTGGTTTGGAAATAGGGTAGTTGATGAGTGGAACAGTCTGCCTAGTAGGGTTATTGAAGCTAGGACCTTGGGTAGTTTCAAATTTAGGTTGGATAAATTCATGAGTGAGAGGGGTTGGATTTGAGTGGGACTCGCGCATGAGTGGGTAGAATTGTCAAAGCTTATTTCTTGGGTAGCATTGAAGATTGGGTTGAGCAAATATTCTGTTAGTGGGACGGATTGTGAAGGACCTGCCTAGTATGGGCCAACAGGCCTGCTGCAGTGTTCCTCCTTTCTTATGTTCTTATGAATGGCTAAATTAATACATAGCATTAGAAATCTTCCGTATGTAGGAAGCTTGAAGGCCCTTAAATTACATTTACTTGTAGGACGTAGAATGAGGGGTGACATGATCGAGGTATACAAGTGGAAAATGGGTATTAACAAAGGGGATATAAATAAGGTCTTAAGGATATCTTACCAAGAGAGAACCCGCAATAATGGATTCAAATTAGATAAGTTTAGATTTAGAAAGGATATAGGAAAGTATTGGTTTGGAAATAGGGTAGTTGATAAGAGGAAAAATCTGCCTAGTAGGGTTATTGAAACTTGGACCTTGGGTAGTTTCAAATTTAGGTTGGATAAATTCATGAGTGAGAGGGGTTGGATTTTATTGGGACTTGCACATGAGTAAATAGAACTATCAAAGCTTATTTCTTGGGAAGCATTGAAAATTGGGTTGAGCAAATATTTTGTTAGTGGGATGGATTGTAAAGGACGTGCCTAGTATGGGCCAACAGGCCTGCTGCAGTGTTCCTCCTTTCTTATGTTGACGACGACGGGCATTAAACATCTTCAACACACCCAGAGAAGACACTGTCGAGAAGAGATACATAGTCCTCACTAACTCCATTGCCAAACACGTTTACATCATGAGAGGTAATGGGTGCGTTCCTATTATCTGTCTTGGTGCTGGAGGCAACAATGTTGGCAGGCATAGGAGTGAGGAGCTGACTAGCAGCTATAGGTCAGCAACAGACACAATTAGGAAGAAGGGTGGGAACCCTGTCATATGTGGTATTTTGCCAAGGAAAGGAGTTAGAAATGAATGGTAGCCCAGGGCAATTGGTGTCAATTGCTGGCTGGACAAATACTGTAAGGAAAATGCAGTAACATTAATTGACAACTGGGACCTCTTCTATGGCAGAAATGACATGTATGCCAGGTATGGGGTTCACTTATCTAGGTCTGGGGTGGAGGCACTGGCAACTGCAGTGGATTGAGCTGTTAGGGCATTAAACAAGAAAAAGTTAGTGGTATGGGTTATGGGGGGAAAACAGTGAAGTCCCAGTGTAGTAATATTATGAATTCTAAGGGAACTAGTAATAGGCAGAATAAGGTGGATATAGGAAAGCCAGTGACACTAGGTGACAAGGACAGTAATAGGTAAAATGGAAAAACAGAAATGAGCAGGAAGGGTAAAGAAAAAGCAGGGTCTTTAAATATATCTTACACTAATAGTCGTAGTGCCTAAGAACATAAGAACATAAGAATGGAGGGACACTGCAGAAGGCCTACTGGCCCATACAAGGCAGGTCCTTATCAAAACCACCACTTCCTAAGAATTTACTCCTGCACTCGCGACACTAATCAAACCCAGCCCCTCCCACTCATATATTTGTCCAATCTCTTTTTAAAGCCACCCAAGGTCCTAGCCTCTATCACCCTACTCGGAAGATTTATATCAAGAAGTGTAAGCAACAGAAGTCCAGCGGTTATATTACAGCTTTATACATCATTAGTAAGGCCTCACCTAGATTATGCAGCTCAGTTCTGGTCTCCATTTTACAGAATGGATATAAATTCGTTAGAAAACATTCAGCGACGAATGACAAAGTTAATTCATAGCATTAGAAATCTTCCGTATGAAGAAAGATTGATGACCCTTAAATTACATTCACTTGTAAGACGAAGAATGAGGGCTGACATGATCGAGGTATATAAGTGGAAGATGGGTATTAATGAGGGGGATATAAATAAGGTCTTGAGGATATCTCTCCAAGAGAGAACCCGCAATAATGGATTCAAATTGGATAAGTTTAGATTTAGAAGGGATATAGGAAAATATTGGTTTGGAAATAGGGTAGTTGATGAGTGGAACAGTCTGCCTAGTAGGGTCATTGAAGCTATGACCTTGGGTAGTTTCAAATTTAGGTTGGATAAATTCATGAGTGAGAGGGGTTGGATTTGAGTGGGACTCGCACTTGAGTTAATAGAATCTTCAAAGCTTATTTCTTGGGTAGAATTGAAAATTAGGTTAGGCAATTATTCTGTTAGTGGGATGGATTGTGAAGGACCTGCCTAGTATGGGCCAACAGGCCTGCTGCAGTGTTCCTCCTTTCTTATGTTCATATGTATGTTCTTGACAGGTGTGCTGTGATAGGTGTGGTGTGACAGGTGTGTTCACAGGAGTGCTGACAGTTGTCTTGTGACAGGTGTTGACAGGTGTGCTGTGACACGTGTGCTGTGACAGGTGTGCTATGAAAGGTTGTGACAGGTGAGTTGTGACAGGTGTGCTGTGACAGGTGTGTTGTGACAGGTGTGTTGTGACATAAGAACATAAGAACATAAGAAAGGAGGAACACTGCAGCAGGCCTGTTGGCCCATACTAGGCAGGTCCTTCATAATCCGTCCCACTAACAGAATATTTGCTCAACCCAATTTTCAATGCTACCCAAGAAATAAGCTTTGACAATTTTACCCACTCATGCGCGAGTCCCACTCAAATCCAACCCTCTCACTCATGAATTTATCCAACCTAAATTTGAAACTACCCAAGGTCCTAGCTTCAATAACCCTACTAGGCAGACTGTTCCACTCATCAACTACCCTATTTCAAACCAATACTTCCTATATCCTTTCTAAATCTAAACTTATCTAACGAATCCATTATTGCGGTTCTCTCTGAGAGATATCCTCAAGACCTTATTTATATCCCCTTTGTTAATACCCATTTTCCACTTGTATACCTCGATCATGTCTCCCCTCATTCTACGTCTTACAAGTGAATGTAATTTTAGGAGTCTTCAATCTTTCTTCGTAAGAAGATTTCTAATGCTATGTATTAATTTAGTCATTCTACGCTGAATGTTTTCTAACGAATTTATGTCCATTCTGAATATGGAGACCAGAACTGAGCTGCAATCTAGGTGAGGCCTTACTAATGATGTATAAAGCTGTAATATAACCTCTGGACTTCTGTTGCTAACACTTCTTGATATAAATCCCAGTAATCTATTTGCCTTATTACGTACGCTTAGGCATTGCTGTCTTGGTTTAAGGTTGCTGCTTACCATCACCCCCAAGTCCTTCTCGCAATCTGTATGGCTAAGTTCTACGTTATTTAACTTATAAGTGCTTGGGTTATGGACACTCCCGAGCTTCAGAACCTTGCATTTATCTACATTGAACTGCATCTGCCACTTTTCTGACCACGAATTAAGTTTGTCTAAATCTTCCTGAAGTTCTATGACATCTATGTTTGAATCAATTATCCTACCTATCTTCGTGTCGTCGGCGAATTTGCTCATATCACTAGTAATTCCCTCATCAAGGTCATTGATATATATTATAAATAACAATGGGCCTAAGACTGATCCCTGTGGAACACCACTTGTTACAAGTCCCCATTCGGATTTAACCCCATTTATGCACACTCTCTGCTTCCTATTGGTGAGCCATGACTCGATCCATGACAGCACTTTTCCCCCAATGCCATGAGCTGCCACTTTCTTTAACAGTCTCTGGTGCGGTACTCTATCAAAAGCCTTACTAAAGTCTAAATAAACAATATCGAATTCTTTATCGTGATCAACAGCCTCAAAAGCTTTACTGAAGAAGGTTAATAAATTAGATAGGCAGGAACGGCCCCTCGTGAATCCATGCTGGGTATCATTAATCAAATTATGGTTATCTAGATGGCTTCTAATAATATCAGCTATAATTGACTCTAATAATTTGCCTACAATTGAGGTCAGGCTTATTGGGCGGTAGTTTGACGGTAGTGACTTGTCCCCTGCTTTAAAAATAGGAATTACATTAGCCATCTTCCACATATCAGACACTACACCTGTTTGAAGAGATAAATTAAAAATGTTAGATATTGGTTCACAGAGTTCCATTTGCATTCCTTAAGAACCCTTGCAAAAGCTCATCAGGACCCGGCGATTTATTTTGTTTCAGTCGGTCCAGCTGTTTCATATGCAACATTTGGGTATCTTTATTGAGGAAACGTTTCGCCACACAGTGGCTTCATCAGTCAATACAAAGTAGAAAGGGGTAAGGAGAGTAGGAGTTTTGAGGTAATCAGTCCCTCGGCCTGGAGTCGATGAGTCGATGGAGCCAAGGGACTGATTACCTCAAACTCCTACTCTCCTTACCCCTTTCTACTTTGTATTGGACTGATGAAGCCACTGTGTGGCGAAACGTTTCCTCAATAAAGATACCCAAATGTTGCATATGTGTCTAATTTATAACTTGTCGGTTCTCTGAACCATTCATCTACACATATCATTCTCCTTGTCAGTAAGATGCCCAAAGTTATTTTTAAGGGGACCTATCTTATCCCTAACTTTCGTTCTATAAACCTGGAAAAAACTTTTTGGGTTAGTCTTTGAATCCCTAGCAACTTTTATTTCATAGTCCCGTTTAGCTTTTCTTATTCCCTTTTTAACGTCCCTCTTAATGTCAGTATACTGATTTATAAGATGACCCTCACCTCTTTTTATGCGCCTATAAATTCCTTTCTTCTGCCCTAAAAGATATTTGAGCCTATTATTCATCCATTTTGGGTCATTTCTACTTGATCTAATTTCTTTATACGGGATAAATGTTCTTTGGGCAGCCTGTATAGTGTTAAGAAAACTGTCATATTGATACCTCTCTTCTTCACCCCAGTCCACAGTTGATAAGTGTTCTCTAAGTCCATTATAATCTGCTAAGCGAAAATCTGGGACCATTACTGAATTATCCCTACTATCATACATCCATTCAATGCTAAAGGTAATTGACTTGTGGTCGCTTGAGCCGAGTTCCTCTGTAATTTCTAAATTATTAACAAGGGTTTCCTTGCTTGCCAGAACCAAGTCAAGTAGGTTATTTCCCTTGTAGGTTCTGTTACAAACTGCTTCAAAAGCAATCCTGAACTACTTCTAAAAAGTCGTTAGATTCTAAATTCCTGTCATGAAATTCCAATCAATCTGACTAAAGTTAAAGTCCCTAAATTACTACGTTATCGTGTCTTGTGGCCTTAACAATTTCCTCACAAAGTAGTCTCCCTTGTTCCCTATCTAAGTTTGGAGGACGGTAAATCACGCCTAAAATCAATTTTTCACACCCCTCTGAAAATTATATCCAGACAGACTCTGTATGTGTTAATTCAGACTTTATACCCGTTTTTATGCAACAATTTAAATGATCACAGACATAGAGTGCCACCCACCCCTTTCCCGATACTTCTGTCTACTTGGAACAATTTAAAACCCTGAATGTGACATTCGGCAGGCAAGTCCCGATTTTTCATATTAAACCATGTCTCAGTTATTGCAAAAACATCAATATTACCCGTACTTGCAACTAATCTCAACTCGTCCATCTTATTCCTAGCACTACGACTATTGGTGTAATATATATTTAGAGACCCTCCTTTCTCTTTACCCTTCCTGCTCATCTCTGTTTTTCCACTATACCTATTACTGTCCTTGTCATCTAGTGTCACTAGCTTTCCACTATCCACCTTATTCTGCCTATTACTAGTTCTCCTACAACTTATAATATTACTACACTGAGACTTCTCTGTTTTCCCCAAAACCCATACCACTAACTATTTCTAGTTTAAAGCCCTAACAGCTCCCTCCACTGCAGTTGCCAGTGCCCCACCCCAGACCTGGATAAGTGAACCCCATCCCTGGCATACATGTCATTTCTGCCATAGAAGAGGTTCCAGTTGTCAATGAATGTTACTGAATTTTCCTTACAGTATTTGTCCAGCCAGCAATTGACACCAATTGCCCTGGACAGCCATTCATTTCCAACTCCTCTCCTTGGCAAAATACCACATATGACAGGGTTCCCACCTTCTTCCTAATTATGTCTATTGCTGACCTGAACCTGCTAGTCAGGTCCTCACTCCTACGTCTGCCAACATCGTTGCCTCCAGCACTGAGACAGATAATAGGATTGCTCCCATTACCTCTCATGATGTCGTCCAGACGGCTAACAATATCCTCCATCCCAGCCCCAGGAAAGCAAACCCTCTGTCTCCTACTCCTATCAATCAAACAGAAAGCCCTATCCATGTACCTAACCTGACTGTCCCCAACAACAACAATGTTTTTACCTTCCTTTGTGTCTTTCGTCGTGACGCTCCCAGAAGTCGACTCACATTCATCGGGTAGCACGGAGAATGGGTTCGATGTTTCCACAACATTCTCCTGGGTCTTCGTTGTTTCTACCTCTCCACCCGTCCTCTTGAGCCTTAACTTTGTCCCATGCGTTTTAGCCACTGTCCAGGTTCCTTTCCTGGCTTGAGGATTCTCAACAGGAGGATTACTACGAATCCTCTTGTTTTCCTCAGTCAGTCCCTGTATCTCAAGCTTAGCTACCCTCAGTTCTTCCTTCAGCTGCTGGTAGAGTAGCTCAAGAGAGGACATCTTCAGATTGACAGAGAGCACACAAGACACGTCTTCACTGAGTGACAGGTGTGGTGTGACAGGTGTTGACAGGAGTGCTGTGCCAGGTGTGTTGTGACAGGTGTTGTGACACGTGTTGACAGGTGCTGTGACAGGTGTGTTGTCACAGGTGTGCTGTGACAGGTGTGTTGTCACAGGTGTGCTGTGACAGGTGTGTTGACAGGAGTGCTGTGACAGGTGTGTTGTGACAGTTGTGCTGTGACAGACATGTTGTGACAGATGAGTTGTGACAGGTGTGTTGACAGGTGTGCTGTGACAAGTGCGTTGTGACAAGTGCGTTGTGACAGGTGTGTTGTGACAGGTGCTGTGACAGGTGTGCTGACAGGTGTCTTGACAAGAGTGCTGTGACAGGTGTGTTGTGACACGTGTGCTGTGACAGGTATGTTGTGACAGATGTTGACAGGTGTGCTGTGACAGGTGTGTTGTGACCGGTGTGCTGTGACAGGTGTCTTGTGACAGGTGTGCTGTGACAGGTGTGTTGTGACAAGTGTTATGTGACAGGTGTGCTGTGACAGGTGTGTTGTGACAGGTGTGCTGTGACAGGTGTTGTGGCAGGTGCTGTGACAGGTGTGTTGTGACAGGTGCTGTGACAGGTGTGCAGTGACAGGTGTGTTGTGACAGGTGTGCTATGACAGGTGTGCTGTGACAGGTGTGTTGTGACAGGTGTGCTGTGACAGATGTTATGACAGGTGTGCTGTGACAGGTGTGTTGTGACAGGTGTGATGTGACAGGTGTGTTGTGACAGGTGTGCTGTGATACATGTGCTGACAGGTGAGTTGTGACAGTTGTGCTGTGACAGACGTGTTGTGAGAGATGAGTTGTGACAGGTGTGTTGACAGGTGTGTTATGACAAGTGCGTTGTGACAGGTGCGTTGTGACAGGTGTGTTGTGACAGGTGCTGTGACAGGTGTGCTGACAGGTGTCTTGACAAGTGCTGTGACAGGTGTGTTGTGACACGTGTGCTGTGACAGGTATGTTGTGACAGATGTTGACAGGTGTGCTGTGACAGGTGTGTTGTGACAGGTGTGCTGTGACAGGTGTCTTGTGACAGGTGTGCTGTGACAGGTGTGCTGATAGGTGTGTTGTGACAAGTGTGGTGTGACAGGTGTGCTGTGACAGGTGTGTTGTGACAGGTGTGCTGTGACAGGTGTTGTGGCAGGTGCTGTGACAGGTGTGTTGTGACAGGTGCTGTGACAGGTGTGCAGTGACAGGTGTGTTGTGACAGGTGTGCTATGACAGGTGTGCTGTGACAGGTGTGTTGTGACAGGTGTGCTGTGACAGGTGTTATGGCAGGTGTGCTGTGACAGGTGTGTTGTAACAGGTGTGTTGTGACAGGTGTGTTGTGACAGATGTGCTGTGACAGGTGTGTTGTGACAGGTGTGCTGTGACAGGTGTTGACAGGTGTGCTGTGACAGGTGTTGACAGGTGTGCTGTGACAGGTGTGCTATGAAAGGTGTGCTGTGACAGGTGTGCTATGAAAGGTGTGTTGATAGGTGTGCTGTGACAGGTGTGTTGTCAGGTGTGCTGTGACAGGTGTGTTGCAGGTGTTGCTGTGACAGGTGTGGTGGTGACAGGTGTGTTGACAGGTGTGCTGTGACAGGTGTGTTGACAGGAGTGCTGTAACAAATGTGTGACAGGTGTGCTGACAGGTGCTGTGATGGGTGTGCTGACAGGTGATGTGACAGGTGTGTTTTGACAGTTGTGACAGGTGTTTTGACAGTTGTGACAGGTGTGTTGACAGGTGTGCTGACAGGCGTGCTGTGACAGGCGTGTTGTGACAGGTGTGTGACAGGTGTGCTGTGACAGGCGTTCTGTGACAGGCGTGTTGTGACAGGTGTGTTGTGACAGGTGTGCTGTGACAGGAGTGCTGTGACAGGTGCGTTGACAGGTGCTGTGACAGGTGTTGTGACAGGTGTGTTGTGACAGGTGTTGTGACATGTGTGCTGTGACAGGTGTGTTGTGACAGGTGTGTTGTGACAGGTGTACTGTGACAGGTGTGTTGTGACAGGTATGTTGTGACAGGTGTGCTATGAAAGGTGTGTTGATAGGTGTGCTGTGACAGGTGTGTTGTTGTCAGGTGTGCTGTGACAGGTGTGTTGTGACAGGTGTGGTGTGGCAGGTGTGGTGTGACAGGTGTGTTGACAGGAGTGCTGTGACAGGTGTTGTAACGTGTTGTGACAGGTGTGTTGACAGGTGTGCTGTGACAGGTGTGTTGACAGGTGTGCTGTGACAGGTGTGTTGACAGGAGTGTTGTAACAAATGTGTGACAGGTGTGCTGATAGGTGCTGTGATGGGTGTGCTGACAGGTGATGTGACAGGTGTTTTGACAGTTGTGACAGGTGTGTTGACAGGTGTGCTGACAGGCGTGCTGTGACAGGCGTGTTGTGACAGGTGTGACAGGTGTGCTGTGACATTCGTGCTGTGACAGGCGTGTTGTGACAGGTGTGTTGTGACAGGTGTGCTGTGACAGGAGTGCTGTGACAGGTGCGTTGACAGGTGATGTGACAGGTTTTGTGACAGGTGTGTTGTGACAGGTGTGTTGTGACAGGTGTGCTGTGACAGGATGTTATGACAGGTGTGCTGTGACAGGTGTGTTGTGACAGGTGTGATGTGACAGGTGTTGTGACAGGTGTTGTGATAGGTGTGTTGTGACAGGTGTGCTGTGACAGGTGTGCTGTGACAAGTGTGTTGTGACAGGTGTGTTGTGACAGGTGTGTTGTGACAGGTGTGCTGTGACAAGTGTTGTGACAGGTGTGTTGTGACAGGTGTTGTGACTGGTGTGTTGTGACAGGAGTGCTGTGACAGGTGCGTTGACCGGTGTGCTGTGACAGGTGTGTTGTGACAGGTATGTTGTGACAGGTGTGTTGTGACAGGTGTGTTGTGACATGAGTGCTGTGACAGGTGCGTTGACCGGTGTGCTGTGACAGGTGTGCTGTGACAAGTATGTTGTGACAGGTGTGTTGTGACAGGTGTGTTGTGACAGGTGTGTTGTGACAGGTGTGCTGTGACAAGTATGTTGTGACAGGTGTGTTGTGACAGGTGTGTTGTGACAGGAGTGCTGTGACAGGTGCGTTGACCGGTGTGCTGTGACAGGTGTGTTGTGACAGGTATGTTGTGACAGGTGTGTTGTGACAGGTGTGTTGTGACAGGAGTGCTGTGACAGGTGCGTTGACCGGTGTGCTGTGACAGGTGTGTTGTGACAGGTGTGCTGTGACAGGTGTGCTACCCTCCTGAAATTATACTGACATGAGACGCTAAACACATGAAAGGTGACTCAGCACAAGGTGTAATGAAGGCTCGATGCTCCGTCCGCTAATAGATACACGCTACCTAGTGATCACTCGCAGTACAATAGCAGAAGTATGCAAAAAAAAGCACAAAAATTACTTGTTCAGAGTCGACTCGAGTTCGTCTATGTGAAGCCGTGTGTCACTGAGCTGAAGAAGTGCTGGAGGCTCGATCCTCCGTTCTTTATCAACCAGACATTCTAAGGGGAGAACCAGTACTGAGAGTCTGAAGATAAAGTCAACAAGCTCTCTGACAAATGGCGCAACCAATCAAGAGTTTAAAGAGTTTGTGTGACCTGGCACTGCTAGCAGTGTGTGAGTGAGTGCCCCTCCATGAGATGGTATCGTGTCTGGTGTCACCAGTACGTAGTTACCACACAAGTGTCTCCCACAACATTAACAGCAGGGTGGACCAAAATTCACGTGTCTTAAGACTAGTTTATTATCCACCATCAACGGTGCCAAGTATCTCAAGTCTCAGGTCACGACTCTGGGGAAAATAATAAAAACAAGTCAACTGTTTGTGAGATTGAAAGTCACGAACTATTAAACGAGTAGACTAGTCTAAAAGTTCAAAGTTAGTTTGGCTAAGAACCCAGCATTAGATGACTTCTTTATGCTTTGTGAAGACGCAATAAACTAAATATCCAATGTGAAGGACAGTGGGATGGGAAGGATGTGCAATTCTGCCATGAAAATACTAGTCGGTACCGGAAGTGGTCCTTGAGAGGTGCAATCAGGAAAGGCATCAGCGGAGTCTAGTCTAGCAGAGGACTTGCAGCCATCAGTGTACACAGCAATAACAGCCGAGTGCCATAGAAAATGATCTAGAAAGTGTGAGGGCGTGTCAGGCGTGTCAGGCGTGTCAGGCGTAGGTAAATCTTTCTTGAAAAAAGAAGAAGTAGAGACTGGTAGATTTTAGCCATTGAAGCTTTCTGTAGCGGCAATAAAAATGTGAACACACTTAAGTGGTGTGTCAAGTGAAGGAGCACACTTAAGTGGTGTGTCAAGTGAAGGAGCACACTTAAGTGGTGTGTCAAGTGAAGGAGCACACTTAAGTGGTGTGTCAAGTGAAGGAGCACACTTAAGTGGTGTGTCAAGTGAAGGAGCACACTGAAGTGGTGTGTCAAGTGAAGGAGCACACTGAAGTGGTGTGTCAAGTGAAGGAACACACTGAAGTGGTGTGTCAAGTGAAGGAGCACACTGAAGTGGTGTGTCAAGTGAAGGAGCACACTTAAGTGGTGTGTCAAGTGAAGGAGCACACTTAAGTGGTGTGTCAAGTGAAGGAGCACACTGAAGTGGTGTGTCAAGTGAAGGAACACACTTAAGTGGTGTGTCAAGTGAAGGAGCACACTGAAGTGGTGTGTCAAGTGAAGGAGCACACTTAAGTGGTGTGTCAAGTGAAGGAGCACACTGAAGTGGTGTGTCAAGTGAAGGAGCACACTGAAGTGGTGTGTCAAGTGAAGGAGCACACTGAAGTGGTGTGTCAAGTGAAGGAGCACACTGAAGTGGTGTGTCAAGTGAAGGAGCACACTTAAGTGGTGTGTCAAGTGAAGGAGCACACTGAAGTGGTGTGTCAAGTGAAGAAGCACACTGAAGTGGTGTGTCAAGTGAAGGAGCACACTGAAGTGGTGTCAAGTGAAGGAGCACACTGAAGTGGTGTGTCAAGTGAAGGAGCACACTGAAGTGGTGTGTCAAGTGAAGGAGCACACTGAAGTGGTGTGTCAAGTGAAGGACACACTGAAGTGGTGTGTCAAGTGAAGAAGCACACTTAAGTGGTGTGTCAAGTGAAGGAACACACTGAAGTGGTGTTCAAGTGAAGGAAGCACACTGAAGTGGTGTGTCAAGTGAAGGACACACTGAAGTGGTGTGTCAAGTGAAGGAACACACTGAAGTGGTGTGTCAAGTGAAGGAGCACACTGAAGTGGTGTGTCAAGTGAAGGAGCACACTGAAGTGGTGTGTCAAGTGAAGGAGCACACTGAAGTGGTGTGTCAAGTGAAGGAACACACTGAAGTGGTGTGTCAAGTGAAGGAACACACTGAAGTGGTGTGTCAAGTGAAGGAACACACTGAAGTGGTGTGTCAAGTGAAGGAACACACTGAAGTGGTGTGTCAAGTGAAGGAGCACACTGAAGTGGTGTGTCAAGTGAAGGAACACACTGAAGTGGTGTGTCAAGTGAAGGAGCACACTGAAGTGGTGTGTCAAGTGAAGGAACACACTGAAGTGGTGTGTCAAGTGAAGGAGCACACTGAAGTGGTGTGTCAAGTGAAGGAGCACACTGAAGTGGTGTGTCAAGTGAAGGAGCACACTGAAGTGGTGTGTCAAGTGAAGGAGCACACTGAAGTGGTGTGTCAAGGGTGGTGGCAGAGAATATGGCTGAATTTGGAAATATCTGAAAAAATCATTGAGGATGTGACATCTAGAGGTTATTAATGTGAATAAAATCTGAGACAATAAGGAGTACATTGATCCTACAGGATTCATAACTTTGTGTACCTCATAATCAACCTGTGGGTGGTAGTAACCCCATACTCAACCTGTGGGTGGTAGTAACCCTATACTCAACCTGTGGGTGGTAGTAACCCCATACTCAACCTGTGGGTGGTAGTAACCCCATACTCAACCTGTGGGTGGTAGTAACCCCATACTCAACCTGTGGGTGGTAGTAACCCCATACTCAACCTGTGGGTGGTAGTAACCCCATACTCAACCTGTGGGTGGTAGTAACCCCATACTCAACCTGTGGGTGGTAGTAACCCCATACTCAACCTGTGGGTGGTAGTAACCCCATACTCAACCTGTGGGTGGTAGTAACCCATACTCAACCTGTGGGTGGTAGTAACCCCATACTCAACCTGTGGGTGGTAGTAACCCCATACTCAACCTGTGGATGGTAGTAACCCATATCAACCTGGGTGGTAGCTTCAACCCATCTCACCTGTGGTGGTAACCCCACTCACCTGTGTGGTGTACCCTACTCAACTGTGGGGGTAACCATATTCAACCTGTGGTGTGGAACCCTCTCAACCTGGTGGTGAACTCTCTTACTGTGACGTGTAGTCAGACAGGTTCAGAGCTGGTCAACATAGCTAAGAAAGTTTCTGTCATAATCAACTATTTACAAGTTTGAGTTGGTAAGAATAGTATTGAGTTTAGGCAGCAATGAATTCAGTGGTAGCAACGTTGCCAAGTAGCTTATCAGTGGTGGATTGATAATGATACCTTGACAAGGCAACGATTACGAAGGGATTCAGGGAAACCGGCTAGCCGGACTTGAGTCCTGGACATGGAAAGTAGAGTGCCTGCACTCTGAAGGAGGGGTGGGGATGCTTCAATTCAGAGAATCATTTGAACTGTGGTGTTTTACGTACTCCTGACTAGACAGTTGTTTCATGAATGATGGTGATTGTGCTTCATTTTTCGGGTCACACTACCTCGGTGAGTTGGGGTCACTGTACCTTTGTCAAGTTAGGATTCTAAGCTGTTATCAGCAGCACCACAATGTTCAGAGAAGAATGGTCTGATCACATCGACTCCAGGTTGAGGGACTGATTACCTCAAACTCCTGATCGTCACCATTCTTCTCTGTATTGGACTGAAGAAGCCACTGGATGACGAAAATACCCAAGTGTTGCACAAGAGTCTAATTTATCAACACGGGTATAAACCCACGTTAAGTCTTTCTTTCTTCCAGGATTCTTAGCGGAACTTCCGAAATTACCGGATGCTGGAAATTTGGGTTGTCTCTCGACCGTGTACTCACCTAGTTGTGGTTGCAGGGGTCGATTCATAGCTCCTGGCCCCGCCTCTTCACTGGCCGCTACTAGGTCACTCTCCCTGCGCCATGAGCTCTATCATACTTCTTCTTAAAGCTATGTATGGAACCTGCCTGTGTTAGTAGGCTGTAGTGGCTCCCGTCCTTGGAAGCTCTAAAATGAGTTAAGGCATAATAACATCTCTTATTAACCTGTAAATTAAGCAACGTAACAGAAGTTCCCTTGCAGGCTGGGCTAAATTGATAGGTGTGGAACATGTAGACAGTCGACGACAGTGTTGACACGAAGCATGCCGTGTAGACAGTCGACGACAGTGTTGACACGAAGCATGCCGTGTAGACAGTCGACGACAGTGTTGACACGAAGCATGCTGTGTAGACAGTCGACGACAGTGGTGTTGACACGAAGCATGCCGTGTAGACAGTCGACGACAGTGGTGTTGACACGAAGCATGCCGTGTAGACAGTCGACGACAGTGGTGTTGACACGAAGCATGCCGTGTAGACAGTCGACGACAGTGGTGTTGACACGAAGCATGCCGTGTAGACAGTCGACGACAGTGGTGTTGACACGAAGCATGCCGTGTAGACAGTCGACGACAGTGGTGTTGACACGAAGCATGCCGTGTAGACAGTCGACGACAGTGGTGTTGACACGAAGCATGCCGTGTAGACAGTCGACGACAGTGGTGTTGACACGAAGCATGCCGTGTAGACAGTCGACGACAGTGGTGTTGACACGAAGCATGCCGTGTAGACAGTCGACGACAGTGGTGTTGACACGAAGCATGCCGTGTAGACAGTCGACGACAGTGGTGTTGACACGAAGCATGCCGTGTAGACAGCACGACGTGTTGACACGAAGCATGCCGTGTAGTTACATCGAGACAGTGGTGTCTGAACAAGCTGAAGGAGGTCGACGACAGTGGCCTGTTGACACGAAGCAGCCGTGTAGACGTGATCGACAGTGGCATGACACAAGCATGCCTGTGACAGTCGAACGACAGGTGTGACAGAAGCATGCAGAGTCGACGACAGTGGTGACAGAAGCATGCCCTAGTGACAGTCGACGACAGTGGTGTTGACACGAAGCTGCCGTTAGACAGTCGACGCAGGATGTTGACACGAGCATGCCGTGTAGACAGTCGACGACAGTGGTGTTGACACGAAGCATGCCGTGTAGACAGTCGACGACAGTGGTGTTGACACGAAGCATGCCGTGTAGACAGTCGACGACAGTGGTGTTGACACGAAGCATGCCGTGTAGACAGTCGACGACAGTGGTGTTGACACGAAGCATGCCGTGTAGACAGTCGACGACAGTGGTGTTGACACGAAGCATGCCGTGTAGACAGTCGACGACAGTGGTGTTGACACGAAGCATGCCGTGTAGACAGTCGACGACAGTGGTGTTGACACGAAGCATGCCGTGTAGACAGTCGACGACAGTGGTGTTGACACGAAGCATGCCGTGTAGACAGCAGTGTTGACAAAGTATGCGGTGTATGTATAATTCCTCAATATTAAATTTGGAAAGTGAAGGAGGTGTGTCATGGTGGAGCCTAGTAATGAAGGAGAGTGTAATGATGGAGGCGCCATGAACCATCATGTACCTGTCTTAGGCAACTCAGACCAGATAATAGCAAGTACATATACGAGGAGCTGCTCTCTAGTTTGGCCGGAAATATTCGTGTCTTGATAAATTTACGATCTTGTATGCGAATTTAGTTATTTTCTTTCACCTTATTTAAAGGCAATGTTTTTACCGTTGACTTAATTTGTGTATTTTAATATAAAACAAAATGAGGTTGTGGGTGCGTGTAAGTCTCGGGTGTATTATAATAATAATAATAATAATAATAATAATAATAATAATAATAATAATAATAATAATAATAATAATAATAATAATAATAATAATACGAAGAAGAAGAATTGTGAGAAATTGTTGAATGAACTTCAATATTACGTTCATACAAGGAATTTGGGCAGGATGCAACTAAGGTAAATATTACTTACCAAGTTGTGTTGGCCGTGTGAGGTCTGTGGTATTTAAGACACTCTTGGTCACAAGGAGTGCCCCCTCAATACCCACAACCCTCAACCTCACTTACAGCAGCCGGGACCTAAAATTATATATTATATTTAAACTTAAACAAAACCAGGGATTCTGGTATAATTTGATTGTTTGTGGACTGTATCAATTGGGTTTGACTTGCTGAAAGAGGATGGGGTCTAATACAGTTAATGTCAAGCATATAACACAAATTGCTATAATTATTGACAAAACTTTGTGATACCACTTAACAAATTTTCTCTGGAGGTCACTTGATGCAGCTTGATCACCACAACTCATGCCTAACATATAGAAACTACACTGGCCAATTAGAATGTACATAAAAGGTTATACTTAGCTGTGGGTAGTGATGGCTCTTTATCTTCCTCATTCACACGGGAATTCTTGCTGTCCTGCCAATTTCTTGTCCTTATTACTTCAGCAGGAATATATCACCATTTTTTTCCAGCCGTAATTTTGAGGCCAGAATTCCATTAAGCCTCGGAAAACTCCGAATTTCTGGTGCAAATTACAATGTGGCCCCACTCATTCAATTCCAACATGGCGTCCTCTTTTTTCCTGCCTGGCGCACCAGCAGATCGTCTCTTCTCCACTCGAATTTTCTCGAAGGTCAAATCAGCATCATTTTTATACTTATTTATATTATTAAAAATTATACACTATAATTTCGGAAAATTAGGTACAAAATTTTCAACAACATCAACAACAACAACAACAATAATAATAATAATAATAATAATAATAATAATAATAATAATAATAATAATAATAATAATCTTTATTTCTACAAGAACATGATACAGCTTATACAGACCATAGCTGACATCAGTGACATACTATATAAAAAAAACCTGGTTATGCAGAGCATTTCGGGTAACTTAGGTTAATTTTGAACCCAGGATGCGATCCACACCAGTCGACTAACACCCAGGTACCTACTTGCTGCTAGGTGTACAGGGGGACAACAGGTGTAAGGAAAAAGGAAACACACCCAATGTTTCCACCCATACCAGCGATCGAACCACGGACCTCAGTGTGTGAGATGAGTGCGCTACCAACATAACATGTGAATGCGGGGACATGACTCAAGGAATGATCGCTCATGGAGTGATGTACCTAACAAGGGTACAGACAATGTGAAGCTGCTTGTTCTTAACCGTCTTGCGATATAACAGCTGTCGTAAACGTGCCCGTTAAGTAAGGTAGGCTTCTTACTGTAAGCTCCGTGGTCGAGTGGTCACAACGTTGGACCTGCTATATGCATACACCACGGTTCGAGTCCCCCGTTCATGCTTCTGTTTATTTACTTACAAATATTATATTTTCAATATTCCATAAGCAAAGATATTTTGAAAATCTCTATGATAAGATAGTTAAGAAAATCTTTCAACTGGTGTTTTTATTTATTGTAGAATGATTGTTTTATAAAGAGTAAGTTTGTGAGGGTCATTCAACGCAAGGAATGACCCAGGTTTGGACTCTGTCGACTCAAACTGTTGGTGGCTGGTAGGTAATGGTATCAGATACCAAGACTATGGTAGAGAGAGAAAGGTATATGGAACTCTTACAGACCACGTTTCGCTCAGTGTTCCCTATCAAGCCCACGGGCGAAACATTGTCAATAAAGGTTGGGTATATATGCGTTTGTCTTTTACCAAGCTGTTGTTGCTGTGTTTATCTTACGTTTTATACTGAAGGAGAATGATTGCAGGAAAAAGGTATTACGGGAGGAGGTGTTGGTGGTGACGTCAGTGTGTCAACATTGACCATAGTGTTGCGCTGAGGTTCCTCTTGGGTAGTACATATCTCAATAATATCTTCAAGACCAGCATTCCTCCCACTTGAGACTCAAGAGGAGAGTGTGATAACTGGGCAAACACTCGCTTACGATGCAACACCATATAACCGTGAGAATATTACAAGTTGACACTATTTACTAGACGTTTTACATCAGAAGCCACAACAACAGCAGCAGCAGCAGCAGAAGCCACAACAACAGCAGCAGCAGCATCAGAAGCCACAACAACAACAGCAGCATCAGAAGCCACAACAACAGCAGCAGCATCAGAAGCCACAACAACAGCAGCAGCATCAGAAGCCACAACAGCAGCATCAGAAGCCACAACAGCAGCAGCATCAGAAGCCACAACAACAGCAGTAGCATCAGAAGCTACAACAACAGCAGCAGCATCAGAAGCCACAACAACAGCAGCAGCATCAGAAGCCACAACAACAGCAGCAGCATCAGAAGCCACAACAACAGCAGCAGCATCAGAAGCCACAACAGCAGCATCAGAAGCCACAACAGCAGCAGCATCAGAAGCCACAACAACAACAGCAGCATCAGAAGCCACAACAACAGCAGCAGCATCAGAAGCCACAACAGCAGCATCAGAAGCCACAGCAGCAGCAGCATCAGAAGCCACAACAACAGCAGCAGCATCAGAAGCCACAGCAGCAGCAGCATCAGAAGCCATAACAACAGCAGCAGCAGCAGCAGCATCAGAAGCCACAACAACAGCAGCAGCAGCATCAGAAGCCACAACAACAGCAGCAGCATCAGAAGCCACAACAACAACAGCAGCAGCATCAGAAGCCACAACAGCAGCAGCAGCATCAGAAGCCACAACAACAGCAGCAGCATCAGAAGCCACAACAACAACAGCAGCAGCATCAGAAGCCACAACAACAGCAGCAGCATCAGAAGCCACAACAACAGCAGCAGCATCAGAAGCCACAACAGCAGCAGCATCAGAAGCCACAACAACAGCAGCAGCATCAGAAGCCACAACAACAGCAGCAGCAGCATCAGAAGCCACAACAGCAGCAGTGTAGTGTTATATAGAGGAACTACAGCTGCTCAGCATAATATGTTACGCAGACTCTCTGCTTAACTTTTACTAGTATCATTAATGTTGTAAAAACTTAATTAAACTTTATTATAAACAACCCATCCTCTAAAAGTGTCTTGTTTATACAAAATTAGCTTTGTTTATCATAGTCAAGGTTATATTACAAAAACCTATATTTAACCACAATTAAGAAATTTAAAAAACTAGTGTGGCAGTTTGTAGTGTGGGCGACCCTAGCCAGAGTTAAGATAGGCAGTTTGTAGTGTGGGCGACCCTAGCCAGAGTTACGATAGGCAGTTTATCAAGCTTGGTGTCAAGATAGGCTCCAGGAACACTCAGCAAGAAGTCTTGTCTTTAGCATTCCAGGAAATGGTCATGACTCGTCTGTTATTTCATTATCTTTAATGTCTTGCTATTTCATTTACATCCTTTATATTTTACACATTAGCGACTTATATGTCCATCGTATTGTGAGTCGTGTGGTGGATGTAACTGGTGTCTGGTTGAGCTGAGTAAGGCGTATCGTATCACAGGGTCTATACCACAGGTTGGTACACTGATACCTGAAGTGTGTACGTACCTGTAGTTCCCTGACACTCACCATTATTGACGTAGAGATTACCCGCGAGACGCACCTTCGCCTCTCACTGATGTGACTTTTACGATACTGACCTCGTATAATATAAGATACGACATTGGAAAAAAACGTAGCTTGTCACTGAATGATGAATGTCCGGATAACACGAAGGTGAAATACATCCAGCAGTCTGCATGACAAGACTATTAACTAGGAAGTGTGTTCTGTGAGGGGGTCGCGGGGGGCCATGACCTCCGGAACTGCCTTAAAGTTAAACTGGTGTACGATACCTGATCAAACCTCAGATTTTGGTGATTAAAATCGACCATTCTGAATGTAATTGTCAAAATAATATTAAATATGTATTACACATAATATTAGACGGTTATTAAATCCAATAGCGTTTCTTTCTGCACACCTTTGTGTTTAGCGCTAACACATCCTAAGTCACTTTCCAGCACTAGTGTGGAGAGTTAGACAACTGCTATATGTTCACAACTCATACGAGTTCTTTAATATCTGTTCCACAATATGAAGAACAACGTAAATAACTCATGCTATTTTCTCAGGTTTCCTTTGATTCAATTTCCATAATGTATCACCAATGTACTGTATGACCAAGGTCCTGGGAGAGGACCTAGAAGTGACCAAGGTCCTGGGAGAAGACCTAGAAGTGACCAAGGTCCTGGGAGAAGACCTAGGAGTGACCAAGGTCCTAGGAGAAGACCTAGAAGTGACCAAGGTCCTGGGAGAAGACCTAGAAGTGACCAAGGTCCTGGGAGAAGACCTAGGAGTGACCAAGGTCCTAGGAGAAGACCTAGGAGTGACCAAGGTCCTGGGAGAAGACCTAGGAGTGACCAAGGTCCTGGGAGAAGACCTAGAAGTGACAAAGGTCCTGGGAGAAGACCTAGGAGTGACCAAGGTCCTGGGAGAAGACCTAGGAGTGACCAAGGTCCTGGGAGAAGACCTAGGAGTGACCAAGGTCCTGGGAGAAGACCTAGAAGTGACCAAGGTCCTGGGAGAAGACCTAGAAGTGACCAAGGTCCTGGGAGAAGACCTAGAAGTGACCAAGGTCCTGGGAGAAGACCTAGAAGTGACCAAGGTCCTGGAGAAGACCTAGAAGTGACCAAGGTCCTGGGAGAAGACCTAGAAGTGACCAAGGTCCTGGGAGAAGACCTAGAAGTGACCAAGGTCCTGGAGAAGACCTAGAAGTGACCAAGGTCCTGGGAGAAGACCTAGAAGTGACCAAGGTCCTGGGAGAAGACCTAGGAGTGACCAAGGTCCTGGGAGAAGACCTAGGAGTGACCAAGGTCCTTGGAGAAAACCTAGGAGTGACCAAGGTCCTGGGAGAAGACTTAGAAGTGACCAAGGTCCTGGGAGAAGACCTAGAAGTGACCAAGGTCCTGGGAGAAGACCTAGAAGTGACCAAGGTCCTGGGAGAAGACCTAGGAGTGACCAAGGTCCTGGGAGAAGACCTAGGAGTGACCAAGGTCCTGGGAGAAGACCTAGAAGTGACCAAGGTCCTGGGAGAAGACCTAGGAGTGACCAAGGTCCTGGGAGAAGACCTAGAAGTGACCAAGGTCCTGGGAGAAGACCTAGAAGTGACCAAGGTCCTGGGAGAAGACCTAGAAGTGACCAAGGTCCTGGGAGAAGACCTAGGAGTGACCAAGGTCCTGGGAGAAGACCTAGGAGTGACCAAGGTCCTGGAGAAGACCTAGAAGTGACCAAGGTCCTGGGAGAAGACCTAGGAGTGACCAAGGTCCTGGGAGAAGACCTAGAAGTGACCAAGGTCCTGGAGAAGACCTAGAAGTGACCAAGGTCCTGGGAGAAGACCTAGAAGTGACCAAGGTCCTGGGAGAAGACCTAGGAGTGACCAAGGTCCTGGGAGAAGACCTAGGAGTGACCAAGGTCCTTGGAGAAAACCTAGGAGTGACCAAGGTCCTGGGAGAAGACCTAGGAGTGACCAAGGTCCTGGGAGAAGACCTAGGAGTGACCAAGGTCCTGGGAGAAGACCTAGGAGTGACCAAGGTCCTGGGAGAAGACCTAGAAGTGACCAAGGTCCTGGGAGAAGACCTAGGAGTGACCAAGGTCCTGGGAGAAGACCTAGGAGTGACCAAGGTCCTGGGAGAAGACCTAGGAGTGACCAAGGTCCTGGGAGAAGACCTAGAAGTGACCAAGGTCCTGGGAGAAGACCTAGAAGTGACCAAGGTCCTGGGAGAAGACCTAGAATTGACCATGGTCCTGGGAGAAGACCTAGAAGTGACCAAGGTCCTGGGAGAAGACCTAGAAGTGACCAAGGTCCTGGGAGAAGACCTAGAAGTGACCAAGGTCCTGGGAGAAGACCTAGAAGTGACCAAGGTCCTGGGAGAAGACCTAGAAGTGACCAAGGTCCTGGGAGAAGATCTAGAAGTGACCAAGGTCCTGGGAGAAGACCTAGGAGTGACCAAGGTCCTGGGAGAAGACCTAGGAGTGACCAAGGTCCTGGGAGAAGACCTAGGAGTGACCAAGGTCCTGGGAGAAGACTTAGAAGTGACCAAGGTCCTGGGAGAAGACCTAGAAGTGACCAAGGTCCTGGGAGAAGACCTAGAAGTGACCAAGGTCCTGGGAGAAGACCTAGGAGTGACCAAGGTCCTGGGAGAAGACCTAGAAGTGACCAAGGTCCTGGGAGAAGACCTAGGAGTGACCAAGGTCCTGGGAGAAGACCTAGAAGTGACCAAGGTCCTGGGAGAAGACCTAGAAGTGACCAAGGTCCTGGGAGAAGACCTAGAAGTGACCAAGGTCCTGGGAGAAGACCTAGGAGTGACCAAGGTGTTGGGAGAAGACCTAGGAGTGACCAAGGTCCTGGGAGAAGACCTAGAAGTGACCAAGGTCCTGGGAGAAGACCTAGAAGTGACCAAGGTCCTGGGAGAAGACCTAGGAGTGACCAAGGTCCTGGGAGAAGACCTAGGAGTGACCAAGGTCCTGGGAGAGGACCTAGGGGTGACCAAGGTCCTCGGAGAAGACCTAGAAGTGACAAAGGTCCTGGGAGAAGACCTAGGAGTGACCAAGGTCCTGGGAGAGGACCTAGGGGTGACCAAGGTCCTGGGAGAAGACCTAGAAGTGACAAAGGTCCTGGGAGAAAACCTAGGAGTGACCAAGGTCCTGGGAGAGGACCTAGGGGTGACCAAGGTCCTGGGAGAAGACCTAGGGGTGACCAAGGTCCTGGGAGAAGACCTAGGGGTGACCAAGGTCCTGGGAGAAGACCTAGGAGTGACCAAGGTCCTGGGAGAGGACCTAGGGGTGACCAAGGTCCTGGGAGAAGACCTAGGAGTGACCAAGGTCCTGGGAGAAGACCTAGGAGTGACGAAGGTCCTGGGAGAGGACCTAGGAGTGACCGAGATCCTGGGAGAGGACCTAGGAGTGACCAAGGTCCTGGGAGAGGACCTAGGAGTGACCAAGGTCCTGGGAGAAGACCTAGGGGTGACCAAGGTCCTGGGAGAGGACCTAGGAGTGACCAAGGTCCTGGGATAGAACCCAGGAGTGACCAAGGTCCTGGGAGAGGACCTAGGAGTAACCAAGGTCCTGGGATAGAACCCAGGAGTGACCAAGGTCCTGGGAGAGGACCTAGGAGTAACCAAGGTCCTGGGATAGAACCCAGGAGTGACCAAGGTCCTGGGATAGAACCCAGGAGTGACCAAGGTCCTGGGATAGAACCCAGGAGTGACAGAGGTTAATCACGTTCGAATATTCTCACTCGAAGAGAAAATACCATTTTTGTAGTAATTTGAGTGACGGGTGAGTGATGGGTGAGTGGCGGGTGAGTGGCGGGTGAGTGGCGGGTGAGTGACGGATGAGTGACGGGAGAGTGACGGGTGAGTAGCGGGAGAGTGGGAGTGTGTGAGAGCTGCCCTCCAAGGCTGCACCTCACTATCATATATCGTGTAATAAAGTTTAATAAAACACGTGAACACCTCGTGTGCGTCTCTCTCTCTCCCGTATTTTGATGTTAAACACTTTAATGTGGAAAAGTTTGCAATGTAACATGTGTGTACGGGTGAAGGAGGGGTGTATAACGCCCTCTGGGGTGCGTGTGACGCTACCTGGGGTGCGGGTGACGCTACCTGAGGTGCATGTGGCGCTACCTGGGGTGCGGGTGACGCTACCTGGGGTGCGTGTGGTGTTACCTGGGTTGCGGGTGACGCTACCTGGGGTGCGTGTGACGCTACCTGGGGTGCGGGTGACGCTACCTGGGGTGTGTGTGACGCTACCTGGGTGCGGATGACGCTACCTGGGGTGCGTGTGACGCTACCTGGGGTGCGGGTGACGCTACCTGGGGTGCGGGTGACGCTACCTGGGTGCGGATGACGCTACCTGGGCGGGTGACGCTACCTGGGGTGCGGGTGACGCTACCTGGGGTGCGGGTGACGCTCCTGGGGTGCGGTGACGCTACCTGGGGTGCTGTGCGCTACCGGGGTGCGGTGACGCTACCTGGGGTGTGACGCTACCGGGTGCGGTGACGCTACCTGGGGTGCGGTGACGCTACCTGGGGTGCGGTGGCGCTACCTGGGGTGCGGGTGACGCTACCTGGGGTGCGTGTGACGCTACCTGGGGTGCGGGTGACGCTACCTGGGGTGCGGTGACGCTACCTGGGGTGCGGTGACGCTACCTGGGGTGCGGATGACGCTACCTGGGGTGCGGTGACGCTACCTGGGGTGCGGGTGACGCTACCTGGGTGTGCGGTGACGCTACCTGGGGTGCGGTGACGCTACCGGGGCGGATGACGCTACCTGGGGTGCGGTGACGCTACCTGGGGTGCGGTGACGCTACCTGGGGTGCGGTGACGCTACCTGGGGTGCGGTGACGCTACCTGGGTGCGGTGAGCTACCTGGGGTGCGGTGACGCTACCTGGGTGGTGTGACGCTACCTGGGTGCGGTGACGCTACCTGGGTGGTGACGCTACCTGGGGTGCGGATGACGCTACCTGGGGTGCGGGTGACGCTACCTGGGGTGCGGTGACGCTACCTGGGGTGCGGATGACGCTACCTGGGGTGCGGTGACGCTACCTGGGGTGCGGGTGACGCTACCTGGGGTGCGGTGACGCTACCTGGGTGCGGTGACGCTACCTGGGTGCGGTGACGCTACCTGGTGCGGTGACGCTACCTGGGGTGCGGTGACTACTGGTGCGGGCTACCTGGGGTGCGGTGACGCTCCTGGGGTGCGGTGACGCTACCTGGGGTGCGGTGCGCACCTGGGGTGCGGGTGACGCTACCTGGGTGGACGATGACGCTACCTGGGGGTGCGGTGACGCTACCTGGGGTGCGAGGTGACGCTACCTGGGGTGCGGAGACGCTACCGGTGCGGGTGACGCTACCTGGGGTGCGGTGAGCTACCGGGTGCGGTGACGCACCTGGGGTGCGGTGACGCTACCTGGGTGCGGTGACGCTACCTGGGTGCGGTGACGCCTGGGGTGCGGCGCTACCTGGGGTGCGGTGACGGGGTACCTGGGGTGCGGTGACGCCTGGGTGACGGGTGACACCTGGGGTGCGGTGCGCTACCTGGGGTGCGGTGACGCCTGGGGTGCGGATGACGCTACCTGGTGCGGGACGCACCGGTCGGGGACCACCTGGGTGCTAGTGTGACGCTACCTGGGGTGCGGGGACGCACCTGGGTGGTGCGCTACCTGGGGTGCGGGTGACGTACCTGGGGGTTCGGGCTCCTACCCGGTTACACTGGTTGATGCCCGCATCTTACACCTGGGGCAATTAGTCTGGTAATGGCTCTTGTCCGGTGATACCTCCTGGGTGCGGTGCCTCCTTCGGTGACCTAGGTGGTCGTATGGTGGTGAATACCTGGGGGTGTATACCGGGGCGTATACCTGGTTCGTCCTACTGTCGTACGTACCTAGTCGTAGCACGAGTGCGGTGACTACCTGGTGCTGACCTATGGTCTATACTGTGGATACGCTCCTGGGTCAGTGAGTACCTGTTGGTACGCACTGGTGCGTGACTACCTGGGGTCGGAACGCACGTGTGCAGGGTGACGCTACCTGGGGTGCGGGTGACGCTACCGGTGCGGTGACGCTACCTGGGGTGCGGGTGGTACCTGGGTGCGGTGACGCTACCTGGGGTGCGGTGACGCTACTGGTGCGGTGACGCTACCTGGGGTGGTGACGCTACCGGGTGCGGTGACGCACCTGGGAGTGGTGTGACGCACCTGGGTGCGGTGACGCTACCTGGGTCGGAGCTCCTGGTCGGTTGAGCTACCTGGGGTGCGGGTGGCCTACCAGTGGATTACCTCCTTGTTCGATGACGCTTCCTGTCGGTGACCTACTGCGTTTCCCCGGTGGGTGACGATACCTGGTTGGTTACGGTATAGGGTCCAAATAGTTACTGGTTTTGCTCTATGGTTTTTACGTACCTTTTTTGTGGACGTACCGTGATACCACTGGTGCGACGGATCAACTGTGATAACTTCCTGGTTGCGGGTACGCTACTGGGTTGGGATTACGCTCTCTGTGATACCGTACGTTTTTTTGCGGTGACGCTACCTGGGGTGCGGTGCGCTACCTGGGGTGCGGGTGACGCTACCTGGGGTGCGGTGCGCTACCTGGGTGCGGTGACGCCCTGGGTGCGGTGACGCTACCTGGGGTGCGGGTGACGCTACCTGGGGTGGTGACGCTACCTGGGTGCGGATGACGCTACCTGGGGTGGGTGACGCTACCTGGGGTGCGGGTGACGCTACCTGGGGTGCGGTGAGCTCCTTGGTGCGGTGACGCTCCTGGGGTGGGAGACGCTACCTGGGGTGCCGGGGGGACGCTCCTGGGGGCGGTGACGCTTCCTGGTGCGGTGACGCTCCTGGTCTGCGCTACCGGGGTGCGGGTGACGCTACCTGGGTGCTGTGGCGCTACCTGGGGTGCGGATGACGCTACTGGGGTGCTGTGACCTACCTGGTGCGTCGTACCTGGGTTGCAGGTGACGCTACCTGGGGTGTGTGACGCTACCTGGGGTGCGGATGACGCTACCTGGGTGTGTGTGACGTACCTGGGGGTGCGCGGTGACGCTACCTGGGGTGCGGATGACGCTACCTGGGGTGCGGGTGACGCTACCTGGGAAGCGGGTGACGCTACCTGGGGTGGGGGTGACGCTACCTGGGGTGCGGGTGACGCTACCTTGGGGGGGGGTTCGGAGCTCCTTACAAGGTTACAATGGTTGATGCTGCATCTCCTTGAGGGAGGGCAACTATATGCTGGTGAATGGCTCTTGATCCAAAGAAGTGGATTATCATCTCCTTGTATCGACCCTGACTGCCTTCCATTACTCACGAGCTTTATGACTCCTAAGAGTCTAGCGTTTCCCCGGATTTAATAAGTGTAATTTATTAGTGAACATAGAATACTCTGGGTAATTAAGGTTACTTTGGTATATACAGGGGGTCCAAATATAAAGATTAATTAATCTCCTGAGTTTCTGTCTTCATAATGGTTATTCATATACGTATTCAAACATATTTTAATCCGTATAAAGCGAACAGATACTCGCCAGTTTATGTATACCATGTATACTGAGATGCATAGACCTATTGGTATATACAATATTTACTGTGAGATATACGCCTCTCACTGTGTATATACAGTCACAATGTGAGATATACGCCTCTCACTGTGTATATACAGTCACAATGTGAGATATACGCCTCTCACTGTGTATATACAGTCACAATGTGAGATATACGCCTCTCACTGTGTATACACAGTCACAGTGTGAGATATACGCCTCTCACTATGTATATACAGTCACAATGTGAGATATACGCCTCTCACTATGTATATACAGTCACAATGTGAGATATACGCCTCTCACTATGTATATACAGTCACAATGTGAGATATACGCCTCTCACTATGTATATACAGTCACAATGTGAGATATACGCCTCTCACTGTGTACACACAGTCACAATGTGAGATATACGCCTCTCACTGTGTATATACAGTCACAATGTGAGATATACGCCTCTCCCTGTGTATACCTGAGGTATGGAAGAAGGCCAACGTAGTCCCCATTTTTAAAAAAGGAGACAGAAAAGAGGCACTAAACTATAGACCGGTGTCACTTACATGTATAGTGTGCAAAGTCCTGGAGAAAATCATCAGGAAAAGAATGGTGGAGCACCTCGAGCTGAACAGGATAATAAACACCAGACAGCATGGATTCCGGGAAGGCAAATCCTGTGTAACAAACCTCCTAGAGTTCTATGATAAAGTAACAGAGGTAAGGCAGGAGAGAGAAGGGTGGGTTGATTGCATTTTCCTGGACTGCAGGAAGGCCTTCGACACAGTTCCTCACATGATATTAGTAAAGAAGTTGGAAGAACAAGCAGGTATAACAGGAAGGGCACTGGAATGGATCAGGGAATACCTCAAAGGGAGGCAACAACGGGTCATGGTGCGTGGTGAGGTATCACAGTGGGCGCCTGTGACGAGTGGTGTACCGCAGGGGTCAGTCCTAGGACCAGTGTTATTCCTGGTATATGTAAATGACATGACGGATGGGATAGACTCAGAAGTGTCTCTATTCGCGGATGATGTGAAAATAATGAGGAGAATCACATCGGAAGAGGACCAGGCAGGGCTGCAAACAGACCTGGACAAACTCGACATCTGGTCTAGCAGTTGGCTTCTCGAATTCAATCCCTCCAAATGCAAAGTCATGAGGATCGGAGAAGGGCAAAGAAGACCGCTGACAGAGTACAAGCTAGGCGGACAAAGGCTACAAACCTCGGCAAAGGAGAAAGACCTTGGAGTGAGTATAACGCCTAGCACGTCTCCGGAGGCACACATCAACCAGATAACTGCGGCAGCATATGGGCGTCTGGCAAACCTTAGATTAGCGTTCCGTTACCTTAACAAGGAATCGTTCAAGACACTGTATACCGTGTACGTCAGGCCCATACTAGAATATGCAGCACCAGTCTGGAACCCACACCTGGTCAAGCACGTAAGGAAACTAGAGAAAGTGCAAAGGTTTGCGACAAGGTTAGTTCCACAACTCAGGGGTCTGTCTTATGAAGAAAGGTTGAGGGAAATATGACTAACAACACTGGAGGAAAGAAGGGTCAGAGGAGACATGATAACGACATACAAAATACTGCGGGGAATTGACAAGGTAGATAGTGACAGGTTGTTTCAGAGAGGGAACACAGAAACAAGGGGACACAACTGGAAGCTGAAGACTCAGATGAGTCAAAGGGATGTCAGGAAACATTTCTTCAGCCACAGAGTAGTCAGGAAGTGGAATGGACTAGAGAAAGATATAGTGGAGGCAGGAACCATACATAGTTTTAAGACAAGGTATGATAAAGCTCATGGAGCAAGGAGAGCAGAGACCCAGTAGCAGACAGCGAAGAGGCGGGGCCAGGAGATGAGTCTCGACCCCTGCAACCACAATTAGGTGAGTACACAGTCACAATTAACAAAACAATATGGACAAGGTCAGTGTGTGTCACATGTACTCTGGGATGACAGAAACCTTGAACATGTTGAGACATCTTAAAAAATGTATAAATTAATATGATATATATATATTGTTGGCAAAAAGTTCTACCGTAACGAGTTTGATAATATTGTTAAGCGCGCACACAGGCATCAACGCACTCAGGCATCAACGAGCACAGGCATCAATGAGCCGGATAGTAGCCAGCTAGAGAATTAATAACTCTGAAGATTATGCCTCAAGGTAATACTTTCATCAAAAGGATTTGACTTTTTTTTTATATAAAATAGTCCACGGCCATGTAAAACAAATGTCCTAATGGGCAGTACTTTAAAAAAACACAATAGAAAAATATGCACACGGATAGTTCATGAAGTTTTACGGATGAAAACTGTAAGTTCATGAATGATACTTTGCTTAATATACAAATTATAGCCCACTAAAACAGTTAAAAATGAGGTACATATGTGTATTTCCCGCTGGGATCTGAAACCATCTTCAAGCAGATGAAGTCTTATAATCCACACAAAAAATACAAAGATAACTCATTTTTTGTTTTATTTTCTTGTGAGTTTTAATTTGGCTTTACCAGTGTTTCACAGCATTTTCTTTTAATAACAAATACAGAACTGGACATGAAGCAGCATGACTCTTCATAGAATTATAAACAAGAATGATCGTAAAGGAGTGTATTCACAAGTAATGAGGAACGTTTGGCAAAGTCACCTGACACCTGCTGCCCCTGTTCACCTAGCAGTAAGTAGGTACCTGAGTGTGAGTCGACTGTTGTGGGTGGCATCTTGGGGACAAGGTGTTAGTATAACTTAAATAAGACTTGATTTTGGAATAACCAGAAGTAGAACAGCCGCTCTTGTAAAGTCACTCTGTGAAGGAAGAGGTTAGAGTTCATGGGGAAATTCCTCCCATATATTCAGGGTTTTAATTTACGTTACTTGTTTCTGTCGCCTATCTTTATTGATAATTCTGATTACCTTGTATGTTGTGGCCATGTTCCCTCTCAATCTTCTTGTCTCCGAGTGTCAGGAGGAGGGACATGATATGATATAATATTATTCATGGGTGTAGAAACAGCGTGACTTTACTGAGTACAAGAAGAGGTGGGAATCGATCCCCCGATACCACGTACAGAAAATCTTCTTTACACATAGCAGAAACTATCTTCTTTTTCAAACAAATGTGAATAATATAGCTTTACAAACATTCTTATATAATTTATAGTTAACTACAACATTCAAAGGAAGCAATTTTTTTTAAGAGTTAATTCAACATTATATAACAATAAATATTTATTTTCTTCGGTGCAAATGTTATCACTGATAATGATTATTTAAATTTAAATCTTGGAAAATAATCCTTATTAAAAATGTACGAAATGAATTTATATAAACATACAAAATTATTTCCTGAAACATTGATGAATATTATCCTAAACAAAACTTTCTTTTGTAGACAATATTAGTGTGGTAGACAGTCTTAGTGTTGTAGACAGTCTTAGTGTTGTAGACAGTCTTAGTGTTGTAGACAGTCTTAGTGTGGTAGACAGTCTTAGTGTTGTAGACAGTCTTAGTGTGGTAGACAGTCTTAGTGTGGTAGACAGTCTTAGTGTGGTAGACAGTCTTAGTGTTGTAGACAGTCTTAGTGTACTCACCTAGTTGTACTCACCTAATTGAGGTTGCAGGGGTCGAGTCTCAGCTCATGGCCCCGCCTCTTCACTGACTGCTACTTGGTCACTCTACCCGCTACATGAGCTTTATCATACCTCTCCTTAAAGCTATGTATGGATCCTGCCTCCACTACATCACTTCCCAGACTATTCCACTTCCTGACAACTCTGTTTCTGAAGAAATACTTCCTAACATCTCTGTGATTCATCTGAGTCTTCAACTTCCAACTGTGTCCCCTTGTTGCTGTGTCCCATCTCTGGAACATTCTGTCTCTGTCCACCTTGTCGATTCCTCTCAGTATTTTGTAAGTTGTTATCATATCTCCTCTATCTCTCCTGTTTTCCAGTGTCGTCAGGTAACCGTAACCTCTCCTCGTAAGACATACCCCTTAGCTCCGGGACTAGTCTTGTTGCAAACCTTTGCACTTTCTCTAGTTTCCTTACATGCTTGGCTAGGTGAGGGGTTCCAAACTGGCGCTGCATACTCCAGTATGGGCCTAACGTACACAGTGTACAGGGTCCTGAATGACTCATTATTAAGATGTCGAAATGCCAGGCGTCCGTATGCTGCAGCAATTATTTGGTTGATGTGCGCCTCAGGAGACGTGCCCGGTGTTATACTCACCCCAAGATCCTTTTTTTTGAGTGAGGTTTGTAGGCTCTGGCCCCCTAGACTGTACTCCGTCTGCGGTCCTCTTTGCCCTTCCCCAATCTTCATGACTTTGCACTTGGTGGGGTTGAATTCCAGGAGCCAGTTGCTGGACCAGGCCTGCAGCCTGTCCAGATCCCTTTGTAGTTCTGCCTGGTCCTCGTCCGATTGAATTCTTCTCATCTATTTCACATCATCTGCAAACATGGACACTTCGGAGTCTATTCCTTCAGTCATGTCGTTCACAAATACCAGAAACAGCAACCGGTCCTAGGACTGATCCCTGTGGCACCCTGCTCATTACAGGCGCCCACTCTGACACCTCGCCACGCACCATGACTCGCTGTTGTGTTCCTGACTGGTATTCCCTGATCCATTGCAGTGCCTTCCCTGTTATTCCTGCCTGGTCCTCCAGCTTTTGCACTAATCTCTTCTGTGGAACTGTGTCAAACGCCTTCTTACAGTCCAAGAAAATGCAATCTACCCACCCTCTCTCTCATGTCTTACTGCCGTCACCCTGTCATAGAACTCCAGTAGGTTTGTGACACAGGATTTCTCATCCTTGAAACCATCCTGGCTGTCGTTGATAAGCTCATTCCTTTCTAGGTGCTCCACCACTCTTCTCCTGATAATCTTCTCCATGACCTTGCACACTATACATGTTAGTGACACTGGTCTGTAGATTAGTGATTTGTGTCTGTCTCCTTTTTTAAAAATTGGGGCTACATTTTCTGTCTTCCATACCTCAGGTAGTCGCCCTGTTTCGATAGATGTGTTGAAGATTGTTAGTGCTCCCTCTCTCAGGACCCATGGAGAAATGTTATCCGGCCCCATCGCCTTTGAGGTATTTAGCTCACTCAGCAGCCTCTTCACTTCCTCCTCAGTTGTGTGTATTGTGTCAAACACCTGATGGTGTACCCCACCTCTGCGGCTTTCTGGAGTCACTTCTATCTCCTCTGTGAACACTTTGAATCTCATGTTGAGCTCCTCACACACTTCGCGGTCATTTCTTGTGACCTCCCCTCCTTCCTTCCTCAGCCTGATCACCTGGTCCTTGACTGTTGTTCTCCTCCTGATGTGGCTGTACAACAGCTTTGGGTCAGATTTGGCTTTCGCTGTAATGTCATTCTCGTATTGTCTTTGGGCCTCCCTTCTTACCTGTGCATATTCATTTCTGGCTCTACGACTGCTCTCCTTATTTTCCTGGGTTCTTTGCCTTCTATACTTCATCCATTCCCTGGCACACTTGGTTTTGGCCTCCCTGCACCTTTGGGTGAACCATGGGCTCATCCTGGCTTTTTCGTTATTCCTGTTACCCTTGGGTATAAACCTCTCCTCAGCTTCCTTGCAAATTGTTGTCATATATTCCATCATCTCGTTTACTGACTTCCCTGCCAGCTCTCTGTCCCACTGAACTCCATGCAGGAAGTTCTTCGTGCCTACGTAGTCTCCTTTCTTGTAGTTTGGCTTCGTTCGTCCAGCCCTTCCTGCTTCCCCCTCCACTTATAACTCTACTATGTATTCGAAGCTTAGAACCACATGATCACTGGCTCCAAGGGGTCTTTCTTATGTGTTGTCCTCAATATCTGCACTGCTCAAGGTGAATACTAGGTCCAGTCTTGCTGGTTCATCCTCTCTCTCTGGTAGTGTCCTTTACGTGTTGATACATGAGATTTTCCCGTACTACCTCCATCATCTTAGCCCTCCACGTTTCTTGGCCCCCATGGTTTCTTGGTCCCTTGTGGTTGAAGTCACCCATGATCAGTAGCTTCGCCCTGCTCGCTTGAGCCCTTCTGGCCACTTCAGCCAGTGTGTCAACCATCACTCTATTACTCTCATCATACTCTTGCTTTGCTCTCCTGCTGTTCTGTGGTGGGTTATACATCACCTTGGGACCTCCGGACTGAAACGTTCCTATTATATAATCTCTTCCTTCTCCTCTGTCTCCTCTCTCCAGCTCATCAAAATCCCATCGGTTTTTGATCAGCAGTGCCAGACAGTGGTAGACAGTCTTAGTGTGGTAGACAGTCTTAGTGTGGTAGACAGTCTTAGTGTGGTAGACAGTCTTAGTGTGGTAGACAGTCTTAGTGTGGTAGACAGTCTTAGTGTGGTAGACAGTCTTAGTGTGGCAGACAATCTTAGTGTGGTAGACAGTCTAAGTGTGGCAGACAGTCTTAGTGTGGTAGACAATCTTAGTGTGGTAGACAGTCTTAGTGTGGTAGACAATCTTAGTGTGGTAGACAGTCTTAGTGTGGTAGACAATCTTAGTGTGGTAGACAGTCTTAGTGTGGTAGACAGTCTTAGTGTGGTAGACAGTCTTAGTGTGGTAGGCAGTCTTAGTGTGGTAGATAGTCTTAGTGTGGTAGACAGTCTTAGTGTGGTAGACAGTCTTAGTGTGGTAGGCAGTCTTAGTGTGGTAGGCAGTCTTAGTGTGGTAGACAGTCTTAGTGTGGTAGACAATCTTAGTGTGGTAGACAGTCTTAGTGTGGTAGACAGTCTTAGTGTGGTAGACAGTCTTAGTGTGGTAGACAATCTTAGTGTGGTAGACAGTCTTAGTGTGGTAGACAATCTTAGTGTGGTAGACAGTCTTAGTGTGGTAGACAATCTTTGTGTGGTAGACAGTCTTAGTGTGGTAGACAGTCTTAGTGTGGTAGACAGTCTTAGTGTGGTAGACAGTCTTAGTGTGGTAGACAGTCTTAGTGTGGTAGACAGTCTTAGTGTGGTAGACAGTCTTAGTGTGGTAGACAGTCTTAGTGTGGTAGACAGTCTTAGTGTGTTTAGGCAGTCTTAGTGTGGTAGACAGTCTTAGTGAGGTAGACAGTCTTAGTGTGGTAGACAGTCTTAGTGTGGTAGGCAGTCTTAGTGTGGTAGACAGTCTTAGTGTGGGAATATTACCCAGACTAACGCAAGAAAAGCAAATAGTGTTGCTTACTTGTATTGAAGTTAGGTTCAGTATGTTGCGACACTAACAACCAGCTATTAATTTACTGTTATGTTAAGAGGAGCAATATATGTAAGATCTGGCCATGTGCTTCTTCCATTGTGAGGAGTAGAATGCTCTTCCACTAAGACTAGGCACATTAGGGCCTCCGTCTACTTTTACATCCGCAACAAAAGCTCACTACAAAAATTAGAGGAATCGAATAAATCTATCTAGTTTGGTTTTCATTCTGCAACATGTTCTTGCATCACGAGTGATAAGCGTGTAACTTTGAACGTTTCTGGTATTGCTCAGCTACCACCTTGCCAGACGTGCCGCAGCCATTTCTTATTATTTTGGTTATTTTTGGTTAAATATTCGTTCCAATAGATTTATGTAACCTAACTCAAGATATCTGTAAGCTTAGAGGTAGCTTCAGAAAAGTGACGTTCAGAGGTCCCATAAGTAAATTAAGTAAGTAAGTAAGTTTATTCAGGTATACACAAATACAGTTACATAGATTATCATACATAGCAGCATATGTGTAGAAAACCCAGGATAACCCAAAAAGTCAGACAGAGTGACTTATTTCCATTGGGGTCCATTTAATACCTTAATATTAGACACTGTAGGAGATATATGTTTTTATACTATAAAGAATATATACTAGGAATAAGGTAAAAAGAGTTATTTACATTTACATGTATGTTAGCTAAAAAAATATAAAATCATTCTCCTCCCTTTCTGTCGCTACATTCATTAGGTACCTTTTGGTTCTCTTCTTGAACTGGCTGATGCTATGACTGGCTTTGACATGTGCAGGCAGTCTGTTCCATTCCTTTATTGTTGTACAATAAAAGGTGTTTGAAGCCTGGCCACTGACTGTGGGTACTACAAAGTTGTGCTCTCTCCCCCTAGTACCATGACTGCTTTGGTTCCCAGCCTTGACAAAATTGGCAGCAAGATATTCTGGACACTGTTTGTGAGCAATTTTATAAACTTGATTCAATTCAAGTTGTTTTACTCTGTCTTCAATATTCAGTATATCCAATTGTTGTAATTCATCCAGGCCTACATGTTCTCTTGGTCCCAGGTCCAGGAGGAATCTTACCATTTTGTTAAGTAATAACACGTGTATGGCTACCAGCCTCAGTTGTATGGTGCTGGAAGGTGTTAGAGTGTTGTTGGACTCGCCTAGCAGCCACCTCGAGGCTACTTTCATTAATGTCAAAGAGGGAAATGCTTTCCTTGCATCCTGAGCAGATTGTCTGTCACAGTTCAAGAAGAAAGATACGGTATCACACCCAATGGTGACGTAAAACACGGGCAGTCTTTGAGATTAATAAGCCAGTCAGTTCAAGCAGCAAATATATAATCGGGAATGTATCGGAAGTTCGTCGTCCCAGTTCTTAAAGTTATCCAGAGTTCACTAAGAACCTTCAAGTGAACAAAGGTTATAGAAAAGAGCACAGTGTATGTGTGCACAGTCCTGAGTCTTGCTAAGTGATTTACACGGAGTAAAAATCTTGTATTAGTCTCCTGGTAGACACAATGTTGAGGAGCCTCAGTCAGTGTATGTTGACTCTACAAGGTTGTGCTGGTGTGTCTCTCTAGGACCAGTGCATCTACTCACAGCTGTTTTCAAAAAAGCTAGAAATTATTGGCCTCGTATCAAGAAATGTAAGTTTTTACGTACTCCAGTATTTCTGTACTGGAGAAGTACTGGGTTGTGCTATAAACATCGGCTAGAGACAGCCACAAATATCATGCAACAAGTAAAGAAATTATCCAAAAATTACTTAAGTAATTTATATGCATTAGTCCAGAAAATCTCTATGTAGAATATTTAAAAATTTACAGGGAGTTCAACAAAAGCTAACTGGAGGTAACAATGGTCTATATGGCACTTGATGGCCTGAAGGAGTCTGACTCACTGGAATGATTACCACAGACGAGGTAATCAAACCAACTCCCCAGTCCCTCCCTGGCAAGTCAATATACCACAGCACAATTAACGGTCTTCAGACAATATAAGACTCGCCTATATATACTTGTTTGTGTGTGATTACAGGGGTCGATTCTTAGCTCTTGGCCCTGCCTCTCTACCTGCTTCTTGTCACGTTCACTCTCCTAGCCTCGTGGGCACTATCGTACCTACTCTTAAACTGTGTGGAGCCTATCTCCATAACTTAGTAGAGGTCATTCCACTTCCCGATCAACCTGAGACCGAAGAAATACTTCTGACTGTATATTGTCAATAGATGGCTTTCGTTTCCTAACTTCCAGCTGGCAAAGACGACTACAGGATTTGTACGTATTTGCTCTGGTGTCCACTGAATAATGCAAGCGCCTCACGCAACACAGTAACGCGTTCCAAAGTGTTTCTATACCTCTTTCGTATTCGGTAAGATCTTACTTATATTAATGGACGTTCTGGTCTATATTGTATATAAATGCCTTGAAAAGAAAAAAAAATAATGACGGAATTTTCTATATAAAGAATCTTTTTGAGGATAACTTAAGGACATTGAAATTACATCCTCTTGAAAGGTGTAAAATGAGTGTCCATGGTTCGATCCCCGGCACGGGTGGAAACGTTGGGGTGTTTTCTTACACTTGCTGCCCCTGTTCACCTAACAGTAAGTAGGTACCTGGGTGTTAGTCGACTGTTGTGGGTCGCATCCTGGGGGCTGGTAGTCTGTCTTAGACATGTCTGGGCTTTGAAATGAGCTGAGGCAGAATAACAACTCTCAGCCTCTAAAATTGATTTGTGTGTGATGAAGTGCGTAAATAGAAGAAAGGAATTGATGAAAAGAATATACACATAAGTCATTAAAAATATTTAACTAGGAGAGAACTCTCAACTGGGGATTCAAATTGGACAACTTCAGACTTTGTAAGAATACACGAAGAAAGGAAGTAACTCCATGTACCTTCACTGAGGCAAATATTTTGAGTAGCTTTAAAACTAAGTTAGATATACAAAAGAAGGATTGGTTGGAAAAATAAACACATAAGCAGTATAATGTGATCCTTTATTGACAACGTTTCGCCCCACTGCAGTCGAGTCTCTTTGGAATGCGAGCTCAGATCTTCAGACAGATCTACCTGGAAAATGATCTGACGACTCAAGAAATGCCTGTGTTCAACACCGAAATTTACACAACCATTTAATCAACTACAGAAACGCAAGACTCATCGCCAGAGAAGACAACACGCAATACCGAAGAATCCTGGAATCATCACTTATCTGTATATCCAACAACTTCAACCAGAACAACGGCTTCTACAACATAGCTGAACCTATTGCCAAGAAACTTCTTCAACGCTATCCACCTAGAACTCAAGAATGGTACACAGCAGGTCCTTTAAGTCACACTATGTTTTTAACTATCACACTACTTTTAAGACTCACATGCAGCTTTCTCCACCTGACCCAGCATTCTCCACCTGACTGTACCCTATATATATCTCCATGTTGCTCATTTTCCAGGTAGATCTGTCTGTGTATCGATAAAGCCCACTGCGTGGGCGAAACGTTGTCAATAAAGGATCACATTATACTGCTTATGTGTTTATTTTTCCATTGTGTCGGTATTTTATACCATTTATTTCCAAGGATTGGTTGGGTGTGAGTAAGGCTTGCCTAACATGGGTCAGGATGCCTGTTGATAGCCCTTTATTTCTAGTTTACAAAACATCAGTCTCTTGATGTATCCACGTATTTCTTAATGGAGGTTAAGTGAGAGAGAAAGGGAAGAGCTGACTTGGGAAAAACGATGATGTGAACGTCTAACCACACGTTCTTCTCGAGACTTCAGTCATTATGACTGATGTTGTTTGACATTGTTTTGCTCCACTCTGGGTATCTGTCTCTCCAGTGATAACAACTGAAGGGGCAACTGATAATCATTAGACTTATTCTATCGTGTTGGAGAGATGGGGTCAACTCTGATGACCTAATATTGTGATTTGTATCTTTCACTTCTTTTTTACGACCTCATAGATGGTTGTGATTGTAAATGTCTCGTTGATGATACTTGTGTCCATCACTATGATGAGTCACGGGGAGTTATTGTGAAGTTGTCAATATTGGAAGAGTATCGGCTAGTTGCCCATTGTGGTTGATCTAGTGCAACAGTATTAAAATTTTTGCCATGATTGACCATTCAGCTAACAAAAACGTAATTATCGTAACCTTTTCTTAAACATTAATAATAATTCGTAATAATAGTTACTCCCCATAAAAAGGAAAATCACAATATTTAGAGGGTAATTACTGAACTTCAAAGTTAAATATTACTGATCTAGAGAATGAGTGTCAGTGTTGGCTCGATACAACTACTAACAACACGTATTAGTGCACAAGTGTCTATCGACAAGTTCTTTTGTCAACCAGTAACTAACACAAGAGGACCTACACAGTCAGTTTAGGTCTATCCACAAGCTCATTGTCTCAGCCCCAGAATACTTATTTATGCGCATTAATGTAAAATATAATTGACTGAGTGAAATATATGTACAGTGTAATCTTATCAATTAATCCGGTTAACAGGAGGCGCTTGCTTAATCTTGACACCTGAGAGTTGCTAGGAAGGGTTGCATTAGCATTGCTTTGGGATTTTAAACCGAGTGATAAAGTGCTCGGCTCACAACCTAAACGACAAGGGTTCGAGTCCCAGATTAGCTGAGATGCATGGGTAAGTCTTCTTACATCTGCCCCTGATTACCTAGCAGTTTATTAATAATTACCTGTATGTTAGTAGATCATTAGTGTGACATTCTGAGCGGGCGAGACGTATGCTCAAGGCGCCTTACACTTGCTCAAACAGCACTAAATATATACTTTTCTGTTTTACAAAATTGGATATAACAGCAATGTGCTGCTACCCAATTCTATATGATAGTTAATTGGTAGGAACTATAACTAGTTATGGTGCCTTGTGTTAAAATCTGTCAGCCTAAGCGGTGAGATGCAGTAAAACAATGAGAATATCGTCAAGTATTATATTTAGGGAATCAGCAACTAAGGAAATTTCCTGGGTGTTGCTAGACTATTGTGGGAAGCATTCCATGGACATGTATTTCTTGGCTTAGTTGGATTATCCTAATACCATTAAGGATGTCTTCTCCGTCTTTAAATCCACCAATCTTTATGGAGAGCTACTCTAGTTTTCTGGCGGAGACAGTGGTAGGAAGCTGGTGGTATCTTGAAGATGCTTCAGGCGGTGTTATCTTTAACAGTATCGAAGAGAAACAACCCGCCATACCTTGAGACGCCCTACTGCCCTGCTTAAGTAGCCCGAGACGACAGGCAGTCTATCAGATACCTGTGAGAGGTATCTTTAAGACGACAGGCAGTCTATCAGATATCTGTGAGAGGTATCTTTAAAGCGAGAGTGGAGGGGAGGAGGGGGAAGTTATGGGAGTTGACTCCAGGTTTTAAATAAGTGGATGACCTCGTAAAAGTGTCAACAAAGTCCTTTTCCTAGTTCAAAAACTTATTAAACAAATAGTAAATGACATGAAAGTATAGTTCTCTGCATATGATATAGCGTGATTTTCGAAACATGAAGTTCCCTTATAGATGGAATAACTGTGATGGTCCCATAAGCTCCCCTCATATCATGCATTTACACCTCATGTGGGGGCCCATAAGCTCCCCTCATGTGGGGGTTGTAAATTGTGAGTTTTCCGGATAACAGTAATTGAGTTAATTTAATATGTTTATATATTATAGAGGCACATAATGAGTCCGGGTACTGGACCCCAAAATTTTAATAGCTGTTCCAGCTATAGTGTTTACATGCATATATCTGATTAGTCGTAATGAGCTAATTATGAAGGGTATAAATTCGGTCACAAAAATATTAGCTTAGCTTATATGTAGTTTTGATTACGTTATAATTTAAACAAGGTATAGTTGAATATAAAAAAAATTAGTTGAGTTAAATAGGCAAAGCAAGAGTATTTTGCCAGAATGATTGATAATATACCACTGAGAATAAAATACTTTGACATGAATTGAGTCTCCCAATTCATTAATTTGATCGCATCCCAGCACATAATGACGCAGGGAGTGACAGTAGTCATATAATTAATGTCCGCAAAGGCGGACATTAATTATGTCTAAATCAGCTGATGTAACCTCTCAGAAATGTGTGTAGCCCAGCCGGAGCCAGGCGGATATTGTTAGATCCACCATAGACAAGTGACTCCTGCTGACTACTTGACAGCCCAAGATTGTAATGTACATCCTCCTTGAAGGTAATATGCCTTTGCCAATTCCTCAGTTCTATCATGCATTTGAAGGCCATTGTGAGATGGATTGCACAGGTGTACCCTGACTCCAGTCTAAAATTCTACCATACATGTGTCTGGCTTCCGAGAAACCATACAACGATTGACACTCATGAAGTTAAGAGTATTTATGGATGATGGTATCATTATCATCACGAGGGGACGCTAAACCCGTAGGGATTATACAGCGCCAGTGGGTGGGGGGTGTAGAAGACATTCAGACTTAATTCAGGGAATTGGAGCACAGATCCAGTTCCCTAGTTCAATTATTATTATTATAATCATGGGGGAGCGCTAAACCCATAGGATTATACAGCGCATGGGGGGGGATGGAAGGCATTCAGGCTCAATTCAGGGAACCGGAGCACAGATCCAATTCCCAAGATCAAGAGCCCCTCACCAGCGTCAAGGAACCTTCCTTGAGGGGTCCCCAAATCAAGAGCCCTTCACCAACATCAAGGAACCTCTCTTGAGGGGTTATGGGTGAGAGAAGCAGTTACACTTAAAGTGTCACCCTTGGATACATGGACACTTAAGGAGTCAGCCTTGGATACATGGACACTTAAGGTGTCAGCCTTGGATACATGGACACTTAAGGTGTCAGCCTTGGATACATGGACACTTAAGGTGTCAGCCTTGGATACATGGACACTTAAGGTGTCAGCCTTGGATACATGGACACTTAAGGTGTCAGCCTTGGATACATGGACACTTAAGGTGTCAGCCTTGGATACATGGACACTTAAGGTGTCAGCCTTGGATACATGGACACTTAAGGTGTCAGCCTTGGATACATGGACACTTAAGGTGTCAGCCTTGGATACATGGACACTTAAGGTGTCAGCCTTGGATACATGGACACTTAAGGTGTCAGCCTTGAATACATGGACACATTTCAGTGCAGACTATAGGACGCAGTTTAGTTTGAAGGGTAGAAGCTTAATTGTTGCTGTGTGTTCCAGTTTCCACATGAAAGTCATCGCTCTGACCACAGCTGCACCAGTACATTATATACAGCTGCACCAGTACATTATATACAGCTACACCAGTACATTATATACAGCTGCACCAGTACATTATATACAGCTGCACCAGTACATTATATACAGCTGCACCAGTACATTATATACAGCTCACCAGTACATTATATACAGCTGCACCAGTACATTATATACAGCTGCACCAGTACATTATATACAGCTGCACCAGTACATTATATACAGCTGCACCAGTACATTATATACAGCTGCACCAGACATCATATACAGCTGCACCAGTACATTATATACAGCTGCACCAGTACATTATATACAGCTGCACCAGTACATTATATACAGCTGCACCAGTACATTATATACAGCTGCACCAGTACATTATATACAGCTGCACCAGTACATTATATACAGCTGCACCAGTACATTATATACAGCTGCACCAGTACATTATATACAGCTGCACCAGTACATTATATACAGCTGCACCAGTACATTATATACAGCTGCACCCAGTACATTATATACAGCTGCACCAGTACATTATATACAGCTGCACCAGTACATTATATACAGCTGCACCAGTACATTATATACAGCTGCACCAGTACATTATATACAGCTGCACCAGTACATTATATACAGCTGCACCAGTACATTATATACAGCTGCACCAGTACATTATATACAGCTGCACCAGTACATTATATACACTGACCAGTACATTATATACAGCTGCACCAGTACATTATATACAGCTGCACCAGTACATTATATACAGCTGCACCAGTACATTATATACAGCTGCACCAGTACATTATATACAGCTGCACCAGTACATTATATACAGCTGCACCAGTACATTATATACAGCTGCACCAGTACATTATATACAGCTGCACCAGTACATTATATACAGCTGCACCAGTACATTATATACAGCTGCACCAGTACATTATATACAGCTGCACCAGTACATTATATACAGCTGCACCAGTACATTATATACAGCTGCACCAGTACATTATATACAGCTGCACCAGTACATTATATACAGCTGCACCAGAATATTACATTATATACAGCTGCACCAGTACATTATATACAGCTGCACCAGTACATTATATACAGCTGCACCAGTACATTATATACAGCTGCACCAGTACATTATATACAGCTGTACCAGTACATTATATACAGCTGCACCAGTACATTATATACAGCTGCACCAGTACATTATATACAGCTGCACCAGTACATTATATACAGCTGCACCAGTACATTATATACAGCTGCACCAGTACATTATATACAGCTGCACCAGTACATTATATACAGCTGCACCAGTACATTATATACAGCTGCACCAGTACATTATATACAGCTGCACCAGTACATTATATACAGCTGCACCAGTACATTATATCAGTCAGTAATATACAGCTGCACCAGTACATTATATACAGCTGCACCAGTACATTATATACAGCTGCACCAGTACATTATATACAGCTGCACCAGTACATTATATACAGCTGCACCAGTACATTATATACAGCTGCACCAGTACATTATATACAGCTGCACCAGTACATTATATACAGCTGCACCAGTACATTATATAGCTGCACCAGTACATTATATACAGCGCACCAGTACATTATATACAGCTGCACCAGTACATTATATACAGCTGCACCAGTACATTATATACAGCTGCACCAGTACATTATATACAGCTGCACCAGTACATTATATACAGCTGCACCAGTACATTATATACAGCTGCACCAGTACATTATATACAGCTGCACTAGTACATTATTATTATAATCAAAAGAAGCGCTAAACCACAGGGGTTATACAGCTGCACCAGTACATTATTATTATAATCAAATAGAAAGCTTGGGGAGACAGTGGCTTTATATGAGGTACTTTCCCATGGTGCAGGAAAGTGTCTGTTGTCTGATATAGATTATGTCTGATTCATTCGGAGGTCAGTTCCAGTTTTTATATTTGGAGGATTTATTATTATTATGAAAAGAAGCGCTAAACCACAGGGGTTATAAAGCGCGGCTATATTTGGAGGAGTGCTCACTAGGGCTGAAGAAAGTTTGAAGTACTTCTGTGCTAGGGTTTGGATGGGTTTGCTTGAGCATATTAACTCTTAATGAGGACATTTCTTTTAGTGACACTGCTTATATATCTTACAAGATACAGTGGACCCTCGGTTAACGAAAAAACTTCATCCCAGAAGCCTGCTCAAGTGCCATTACCGAACGAATTTACTTCCTTAAGAAATAATGTCACTGGGTGTTAGTCGACTGGTGTGGGTCGCATCCTGGGGACAAAATTGACCAAATTTGTCCTAAATGCTCTGCACAAGGGACTTTCTATATAGTAGTATGTCATTGATGTTAGCTAGGCCTGTATACCTTGTACATGTAATTATAGAAAAAAAGATTATTATTATTATTATTATCCTAGGACGACCCTCATTGCTAAGTTCTGCAATATTTCAACCCTTCCAAGTTCCCAGTCTGACACGAGCAACTAGGGGTACGGCATACATTACCAGTAGCTAGCTTTAGTTTATATTTAGGTTTCATACATAATTTAAAACTTTTACAATAGTTTAATACAGGGAAAGGGTCACAGCGCCTAGGAAAATCAGGAGCCTGTCACCGGCATCAAGGCACCTACCTACCTTAATTGAGGGGCATTTAAGTTCTTGATCTTCAGCTCCTGGACCTCTTGGGAGGGTTATTATAATAAAAAGGAAGCGCTAAACCCACTAGGGTCATACAGCGCTGCTTGGGAGGGTTGAGCTACAGCTCAAGCGTGGCTGGGGTTGTGGGATACAAGGATACCTTTTTTAAATCGTGGAACCGGAGTAAACCGTTATCGTCATTACATTAACGGGGTCGTTATTGCCACAAAAATAATGGAGGGCAATTAGATTCGATGCAAGGAAAGGGAGGGTAGTTCCGATTCATTCTAGAATACAAACAGAATGCAGATGTTATATACACAGACTTTGCAAAAGCCTTTGACAAGTGTGACCATGGTGTAATAGCACACAAAATGCGTGATAAAGGAATAACAGGAAAAGTTGGTAGATGGATCTATAATTTGCTAACAAGTAGAACACAAAGAGTAGTAGTCAACAGAGTAAAGTCTGAGGCAGCTACGGTGAAAAGCTCTGTTCCACAAGGCACAGTACTCGCTCCCATCCTGTTCCTCATCCTCATATCGGACATAGACAGGGATATAAGCCACAGTGCCGTGTCTTCCTTTGCAGATGACACCCGAATCTGCATGACAGTGTCCACCATTGAAGACACTGCAAGACTCCAAGCAGACATCAACCAAATCTTTAAATGGGCTGCAGAAAACAATATGAAGTTCAATGATGAGAAATTTCAATTACTCAGATACGGAAAACGTGAGGAAATTAAAATCTCATCTTAGTATAAAACAAATTCCAACCACACAATAGAGCGAAAAACTAATGTCAAAGACATGGGAGTGATCATGTCAGAGGATCTCACCTTCAAGGATCATAACACTGTAGCAATTGCATCTGCCAGAAAAATGACAGGATGGATAATGAGAACCTTCAAAACCAGGGATGCTAAGCCCATGTTGACACTTTACAGATCGCTTGTTCTATCTAGGCTGGAATATTGCTGCACACTAACTGCACCTTTCAAGGCAGGTGAAATTGCTGAACTAGAAAATGTACAGAGAACCTTCACGGCACGCATAACTGCGATAAAACACCTCAATTACTGGGAACGCTTGAAGTTCCTAAACCTGTACTCCCTGGAACGCAGGCGGGAGATACATTATTATATACACTTGGAATATCCTAGAGGGATTAGTACCAAACTTGCACTCGAGTGTCACTCCCTACGAAAGCAAAAGACTCGGCAGACGATGTAACATCCCCCCAATAAAAAGCAGGGGTGCCACTAGCACATTGAGAGACAACACAATAAGTATCAGGGGCCCAAGACTGTTCAACTGCCTCCCATCATACATAAGGGGGATTACCAATAGACCCCTGACTGTCTTCAAGCAGGCACTTGATAGGCACCTAAAGTCGGTGCCTGACCAGCCAGGCTGTGGTTCATACGTTGGACTTCGTGCGGCCAGCAGTAACAGCCTGGTTTATCAGGCTGATCCAACATGAGGCCTGGTCACAGACCGGGCCGCAGGGGCGTTGACCCCTGGAACTCTCTCCAGGTAAACTCCAGATTAAGAGCCCTTTGCATCATAGTTTTTATTTTAATCAGTGGGAGCACTAAACCCGTAGGGGTCATATAGCGCCTGGGAATGGAAGACATTCAGGTTCGATCCAAGGAAAGAGTAAATAAGTGTAATTTTTTTGGATCAAGGACCCTGGCGGGCATGAGGCGTTCAGTTATGACCTTCCGTCATATTATTTTAATGAAATAAAGCGCTAAACCGACAAGGGTCATGCAGCGCTGCGGGGCAGAAAATAGAGCTGGGGTTATAAACAGCTAGGTGGAGAGGGGATCAGAGGTGAGGGCAGAAAAGGGCTGGAAGGGACGCTAAGGGCTGGTGTAAGTTCATGAGGGCAAGCAGTGAAGCAAGTAGTCAGAGCGTCAGCAAGAGGAAGATAAGGTGGGGTGTCAGGGGCGGCGGTGAGCTAGTGTAAGTCAGGAGCGTCAGTAAGGAGGAAGATAAGGTGGAGTGTCAGGGGGCGGCGGTGAGCCTAGTGTAAGTCAGGAGCGTCAGTAAGGAGGGAAGATAAGGTGGGAGTGTCAGGGGGGCGGCGGTGAAGCCTAGTGTAAGTCAGGAGCGTCAGCAAGGAGGGAAGATAAGGTGGGAGTGTCAGGGGGGCGGCGGTGAAGCCTAGTGTAAGTCAGGAGCGTCAGTAAGGAGGGAAGATAAGGTGGGTGTCAGGGGGCGGCGGTGAAGCCTAGTGTAAGTCAGGAGCGTCAGAAGGAGGGAAGATAAGGTGGGAGTGTCAGGGGGCGGGTAAGCCTAGTGTAAGTCAGGAGCGTCAGTAAGGAGGGAAGATAAGGGGGGGTGTCAGGGGGCGGCGGTGAAGCCTAGTGTAAGTCAGGAGCGTCAGTAAGGAGGGAAGATAAGGTGGGAGTGTCAGGGGGGCGGCGGTGAAGCCTAGTGTAAGTCAGGAGCGTCAGTAAGGAGGGAAGATAAGGGGGTGTCAGGGGCGCGGTGAAGCCTAGTGAAGTCAGAGCGTCAGAAGGAGGAAGATAAGGGGAGTGTCAGGGGCGGTGAAGCCTAGTGTAAGTCAGGAGCGTCAGTAAGGAGGGAAGATAAGGTGGAGTGTCAGGGGGCGGCGGTGAAGCTAGTGTAAGTCAGGAGCGTCAGTAAGGAGGGAAGATAAGGTGGGAGTGTCAGGGGGCGGCGGTGAAGCCTAGTGTAAGTCAGGAGCGTCAGAAGGAGGGAAGATAAGGTGGAGTGTCAGGGGGCGGCGGTGAAGCCTAGTGTAAGTCAGGAGCGTCAGTAAGGAGGGAAGATAAGGTGGGAGTGTCAGGGGGGCGGCGGTGAAGCCTAGTGTAAGTCAGGAGCGTCAGTAAGGAGGGAAGATAAGGTGGAGTGTCAGGGGCGGCGGTGAAGCCTAGTGTAAGTCAGGAGCGTCAGCAAGGAGGGAAGATAAGGGGGTGTCAGGGGCGGCGGTGAAGCCTAGTGTAAGTCAGGAGCGTCAGTAAGGAGGGAAGATAAGGTGGGGTGTCAGGGGGCGGCGGTGAAGCCTAGTGTAAGTCAGGAGCGTCAGTAAGGAGGGAAGATAAGGTGGGGTGTCAGGGGGCGGCGGTGAAGCCTAGTGTAAGTCAGGAGCGTCAGTAAGGAGGGAAGATAAGGTGGGGTGTCAGGGGGCGGCGGGGAAGCCTAGTGTAAGTCAGGAGCGTCAGTAAGGAGGGAAGATAAGGTGGGGTGTCAGGGGGCGGCGGTGAAGCCTAGTGTAAGTCAGGAGCGTCAGTAAGGAGGGAAGATAAGGTGGGAGTGTCAGGGGCGGCGGTGAGCCTAGTGTAAGTCAGAGCGTCAGTAAGGAGGGAAGATAAGGTGGGGTGTCAGGGGGCGGCGGTGAAGCCTAGTGTAAGTCAGGAGCGTCAGTAAGGAGGAAGATAAGGTGGGGTGTCAGGGGGGCGGCGGTGAAGCCTAGTGTAAGTCAGGAGCGTCAGTAAGGAGGGAAGATAAGGTGGGGTGTCAGGGGGCGCGGTGAAGCCTAGTGTAAGTCAGGAGCGTCAGTAAGGAGGAAGATAAGGTGGAGTGTCAGGGGCGGCGGTGAAGCCTAGTGTAAGTCAGAGCGTCAGTAAGGAGGGAAGATAAGGTGGGGTGTCAGGGGCGGCGGTGAAGATCCTAGAGTAAGTCAGGAGCGTCAGGTAAGGAGGGAAGATAAGGTGGGGTGTCAGGGGGCGGCGGTGAAGCCTCAGTGTAGTCAGGCCGGCGTCAGTAAGGAGGGAAGATAAGGGGGTGTCAGGGCGGCGGTGAAGCCTAGTGTAAGTCAGGAGCGTCAGTAAGGAGGGAAGATAAGGTGGGGGTGTCAGGGGGGCGGCGGTGAAGGCTGCGAGAGCGCTGGTAAACCCGGCGTCCACAAGAAAGTGAAGAACCGAAAAAGGGACCCGAGAAACCTCAGAGGAATAGGGTGTCGTTCCATGATTATAAAAAAGCGCTAAACCTACAAGGGTCATACAGCGCAGCAGGACAGGGAAGGTTGACCTTCCGTCATAGCCTTTGACAGTGTTTTAACTTATAAGTTTTGAAAGAAGATTGAGTCACGAGTTTTTGAAAATTTATCAGCCTTCTCCAGACACAAAAATTTATATGTCTGAATTTTGCCCTTATGTTTGTTTCGACTTTCTCTTCTTTCAACTGAATAGGCAGCTTTAAAATACATTAACTGAGTAAGCAACTAATACGGTATTTAAAGTAGCAGCTCACTAGGCAAAATTCTATAATTGATTTAGCAGTCAGGACTTATAGATAATAATACACAATACATATTTAATTTATTAGGATTGAATGTCATTAAGAGCAAAAAAATTAATACAGCGACTCTATTTACTTTCGGAGCTTCAATTTTTTCTCGGTGTTTTATGTTTTCTTAAAATTTTAAAGAACTTTTTCAGTTTTGTGTAGAGGCTTTAAATTATGTCCATAAGGAAGCACTAAACCATTTGGTTCATGCAGTACCTGGAGGAAAAGGTGATAACTCCATCCAAGGGAAGGGCAGCTCCATTGCCTTTGATGAAGATCCCTTCAGTAGCATGAAGGCATCCTCGTTGAAGGGTGAAGTAAGCACAAGCAACAGTATAAGTGGGTCAGGCTAGTGTACACAACTCCCATACGGGCAGTGTAACAGGATAATCTGAGTGCAGAATTCCCTTGTTCATTCATGGTGGTTACTGTGTAACCCACCTACCAACACATCCCTCCACCTCCCTCACCTACCAACACTTCCCTCCACCTCCTCCACCTACCAACACTTCCCTCCACCTCCCTCACCTACCAACACTTCCCTCCACCTCCTCCACCTACCAACACATCCCTCCACCTCCCTCACCTACCAACACATCCCTCCACCTCCCTCACCTACCAACACTTCCTCTCCAACCTCCTCCACCTCACCCCCAACACTTCCCTCCACCTCCCTCACCTACCAACACTTCCTCCACCTCCCACCTACCAACACTTCCCTCCACCTCCCTCACCTACCAACACTTCCCTCCACCTCCTCCACCTACCAACACTACCCTCCACCTTCCAACACTTCCCTCCACCTCCTCACCTACCAACACTTCCCTCCACCTCCCTCACCTACCAACACTTCTCCACCTCCCCACCTCAAAACTTCCCTCCACCTCCTCACCTACCAACACTTCTCCACCCTCCTCCACCTACCACTTCCCTCCACCCCTCCACCTACCAACACTTCCCTCCACCTCCTCCACCTACCAACACTTCCCTCCACCTCCTCACCTACCAACACTTCCCTCCACCTCCCCACCTACCAACACTTCCCTCCACCTCCTCCACCTACCAACACTTCCTTCCACCTCCCTCACCTACACATCACCTCCACCCTCCACCTCCAACACTTCCCTCCACCTCCCCACCTACCAACACTTCCTACCTCTCACCTCCAACACTTCCTCCACCTCCCTACCAACACTTCCCTCCACCTCCCCACCTACCAACACTTCCTCCACCTCCTCACCTACCAACATTCATTCCACCTCCCCACCTAACACTTCCCTCCACCTCCTCACCTACCAACTTCCCTCCACCTCCCCACCTACCAACACTTCCCTCCACCTCCCCACCTACCAACACTTCCCTCCACCTCCCTCACCTACCAACACTTCCCTCCACCTCCCCACCTACCAACACTTCCCTCCACCTCCCCACCTACCAACACTTCTCCACCTCCCCACCTCAACACTTCCCTCCACCTCCTCACCACCAACACTTCCCTCCACCTCCCCACCTACCAACACTTCCCTCCACCTCCCCACCCTACCAACACTTCCCTCCACCTCCTTCACATACCAACACTTCCCTCCACCTCCCCACCTACCAACACTTCCCTTCACCTCCCCACCTACCAACACTTCCTTCCCCTCCCCACCTACCAACACTTCCCTCCACCCACCTACCAACACTTCCACCCACCTACCAACACTCCCCTCCACCTTCCCCACCTACCAACACTTCCCTCCATCTCCCCACCTACCAACACTTCCCTCCGCCTACCAACACTTTCCTCCACCCACCTACAAACACTTCAATCCACCCACCTACCAACACTTCCTTCCACCCACCTACCAATACTTTCCTCCACCTCCCTCACCTACCAACACTTCCCTCCACCCACCTACCAACACTTCCACCCACCTACCAACACTCCCTCCACCTCTCCACCTACCAACACTTCCTCCATCTCCCCACCTACCAACACTTCCCTCCACCTCCCCACCTACCAACACTTCCTTCCTCCCCTCCTACCAATACTTCCCTCCACCCACCTACCAACACTTCCCTCCACCCACCTACCAACACTTCCACCCACCTACCAACACTCCCCTCCACCTCTCCCACCTACCAACACTTCCCTCCATCTCCCCCACCTACCAACACTTCCCTCCGCCTACCAACACTTTCCTCCACCCACCTACAAACACTTCAATCCACCCACCTACCAACACTTCCTTCCACCCACCTACCAATACTTCCCTCCACCTCCCTCACCTACCAACACTTCCCTCCACCTCCCAACCTACAAACCACTTCCACCATCTCCTAACACTTCCCTCCACCTTCACCACCTACCAACACTTCCCTCCACCTTCAACACCTACCAACATTTCCCTCCATCTGCCCCACCTACCAACACTTCCCTCCACCTACCAACACTTCCCTCCACCTACCAACACTTCCCTCCACCTACCAACACTTCCCTCCACTTACCAACACTTCCCTCCACCTTCTACCAACACTTCCCTCCACCTTCTACCAACACTTCCCTCCACCTCTCCCACCTACCAACACTTCCTCCACCTCCCCACCTACCAACACTTCTCCACCTCTCCACCTACCAACACTTCCTCCACTCTCCCACTACCAACACTTCCCTCCACCTCTCCCACCTACCAACACTTCCCTCCACCTCTCCCACCTACCAACACTTCCCTCCACCTCTCCCACCTACCAACACTTCCCTCCACCTCTCCCACCTACCAACACTTCCCTCCACCTCTCCCACCTACCAACACTTCCCTCCACCTCTCGCACCTACCAACACTTCTTTCCACCTCTCCCACCTACCAACACTTCCCTCCACCTCTCCCACCTACCAACACTTCCCTCCACCTCTCCCACCTACCAACACTTCCCCACCTACAAACCCTTCACACCACCTCCCCCCCACCTCCCAACACTTCCCTTCATCTCCCCAACTCCTTTCAACTCTTCCACAAGAGCACAAGAATGAACGAGTATTACTTTAGGCCTATTGACCTATGCTAGGCTTTCAAACTCACCCATCCAAACATACTCAAGTACCCATCCAACCTATATTTAAGGCTACACTTTGTTCTTACCTCAATGATGCTACCTAGTTCATTCCACTCATCAACATCACTACTGCCAAACCAGTACTTTTCTCTCCTTTCTAAATCTATTTTTTTTCAACAAGTCGGCCGTCTCCCACCGAGGCAGGGTGACCCAAAAAGAAAGAAAATCCCCAAAAAGAAAATACTTTCATCATCATTCAACACTTTCACCACACTCATACATAATCACTGTCTTTGCAGAGGAGCTCAGATACGACAGCTGAGAATAGTCCCTCCCAGCTGTCACTATCCCATTATTATTATTATAATCAAAAGAAGCGCTAAACCACAAGGGTTATACAGCGCGGCAGGTCAGGACAGGATGCAGGGAGAATAGATTGTAAGCGGGAGATGGATGATTAGTAGGGTATGGAGTGCAGCAGGACAGTGGATAGTGCAGGGATAGAGGGTAGCAAGAGATCGAGGTAGAAGGGACTGAGGGAGGTGCTAGAGGTATAATCTTCAGAGTTTGTGTAGTAAGTCAGTTTCTGTCAAAAAGTCAACGAGAGAGTCAGGATTAAAGGAGGGTCCATCAGCAAGAAGGGAAGGTAAAGAAAGAGCCGCAGTGCAAAGACGCCGTTGGAGGTAAATTCTGCGTGCTCGTTGATAAAGTGGACAGTCCAACAGAATATGTTAGACACTTTAACCTGACAATGCTCACAGAGAGGGGCAGGGAGCCTCTGCATGAGATACCCGTGAGTAAGACGAGTGTGGCCAATGCGAAGACTGGAGAGTGTAGTCTCCCAACCTCGACATTGGTGACAAGAAGAAGGCCAGAAACCTATACTCGGTTTAATAGAATGAAGTTTATTTAGCAGATCAGACCAGCGTTGTTGCCAACGGGTGCGAAGGTGGGTAGCAATGACCGCAAAATAGTCCGTAAAAGGAACACCTCTATATGAAACTGGAAGGTCATGTACTGCTGACCGCGCAGCAGTGTCTGCCTGTTCATTGCCCTGTACATCAACATGACCAGGGACCCAACAAAAAACAATATCTTTGTGCTTGCTAGAGATACGGCGTAACCAAAGTTGGATACGAAGAACTAGGGGGTGAGGTGTATCAATTTTACGGATAGCCTGTAAAGCACTAAGGGAGTCTGAAACGACCACAAATGGTGATACAGGCATAGATGCAATACTGATAAGTGCCACAAGAATGGCATACAATTCAGCCATAAATATGCTAGCCGAGGGTAATAGATGCCCTTGCACGACGCTGTCCGGAAACACTGCTGCGAATCCGACGCCGTCAGACGACTTTGAACCATCGGTGTACACTGCGATGGCATGGGAATGAGAGCGGAAGTGGTCTAGAAAAAAAGAGCGAGAAGCCGCCGTAGGTAGGCGGGCTTTCGCGCAAGGTAGAGGAATAGAACAAACACGGACAGCAGGAACTTCCCAAGGGGGTAGGGGAAAGGGAGACGTCACATGAACATATAGAGGTGGTCGATGAAGGGAAGACAAAAGTGAATGTAGACGAAGAGAAAAGGGACGAAGTAAGCAGGGGCGACGAACAAATAAAG